>JAKUCV010006191.1:20073-101318 GCA_028386065.3 Turnera subulata
AGTTATATTTATGTATGGAACATAGATCTCACTGTGGTTTTATATGATTGACAAGTCACAAATTATTAACCGACAACACCCTATTTCCCTTCCTCTTTCTCATATTTTATTTATTTCTCCACTCCTTTTCTTTGCTTCATTTTCTCTTCAGCCGTCGGCCCTACCTCTCCACTACCATCTTTTCTTTCTTTTACTACCTTGTCTTTTCTTCCCTCAATTTTCTTTATTTTCTCATCCTCTTCACCCGAGTTTCACACACAGCTCCCCCACCTTTCTTTTTCTTCTACCTCTTTCGTCGCTGCTCCTCTCTTCCCTCCCTCACCTCTCTGCCGCCATCATCATCATCATCATCTCGCTTCACCTTCAACCCACACCACCACCGAGACAACCACCTTAGCTGAAACGCCCCGATCTGTATTTACCGCTATACACAGTAAACACGTGGGACCACATACTATTACAGATACCACAATAGTGAACATCACAACCAACAATATAGATACAATAAAAGTACATAATACATCAACAATACTTGCCCCGGCATAGGGACAGTATTACAACAAGCAACCGAATCAAGAATTAAAATGCAAGCAGCGGAAGTCTTAATACAACACAACAATAGGCAACAGTATAAACATGATGCAACGCAGGATGGATCTGGGCCTGGCAGAGGGTGCGCCATAGCTTGCCTCGAACGTACCTGAGCTACGCACAAACAAACTACGCGACCAAGTCACGCAGGCGAGGGGTGAGTCCGAAGTGCTCACCGGGTAAAATCCATAAGCAATTATACATATACTAACAATCGTAAATAATCCAAGTCACAACATCAGCAAATAACTAAGGTTCACATGAACCCTAAATAACACACTCTGTTATTCTAGACACGCTATACCAATTTTATTATCAGGGCCCCTATCACTAGTTAAATGATGGCCGTCGCCTGGTAGTCAAGCTAGCTAGCCTGTGGACCCCACCCTGGTACCTCCACGTATAACTGGCACAGACAGGGAGCAGACCCCAAGCACACTCTCCCCCAGCGCCTAAAATAAAAACTGGTACAGACTGGGAGCAGACCCCAAGCACACTCTCCCCCAGCACTATAAAAATAAGACTACCATCTGGCTAATCCAATATTTAACTGTGACTTACTAGATGTCTAAGTGAGACCAGTTTTGTTATTCCTTGTTACACAATTCCTATTATCCTCCATTATCTCATTATCCCGAGCAGGCTCACAGCCTCTCCGCTCGTCTGGATAATATGAGCTTACTCAACTAGTACCCTTGGTACCCTACTCTCACAATTTTCACAGCCAACAACAACAGTAATGTCCTACCAATACCAACATTTCTACATTATCAATAACATCAACAGCAGTATCAATTCAGCAACATCAACGGCAACAAACAACAATTAAATTCATCTCACAACAACTATTCACAGCCAAAAATAATTATTCAAGCATATAACACAACAGCAACTTGGTACTACGGCAGTATATAAATAATTACTTATCCTCACCTTAGCCGATTTCCTATTCCTGTAAGTCTTCGAAGCGTTCCGGCTCAGGCTCCTCAGGGTACTGCTCGTTATCAACTCCTATATCAAACAACAATTTATGCACACATAAGATGATATGCAAATGCTTGACTATTACTGTGAGCTGTAAAACAACTACTGCGCTAACTCGGTAATTTCCCGGGTTATTCCCATTATCATCATCATTCACCATTTAATTACATAAGCCGGAAATATTCTACCATAATTATATCCGGTTATTATCCCGGTACGTATTTACTTTGATAATACCCTTTCCATTTATTTACCTTGAGTATGTACTTTCCAAAATATTATTATTTACCATATATTTACATATTCCAAAGTAATTATTTTCCATTTAATATCCATATATTTTCTAAATTATTCCAATATACCATTATAATTATTTATTTTATTTTATTTTTTATTGTTTTCCTTCATTCCATAATTTATTTCCTTTTTTTTCCTCTTTTTTTTACTGGGCTGGGCCCGTGAATAGTGCTAGCCAGGCCTGCACAGTACCAGGCCCAGACCTCAAACTGAGGCCCAGGCGCAGGCCCGTGTGGCCAAGCCCAACCTACCAAGGGCCCAAGCCCAAGCACCCCAAATACCCATCAATTTGACCCATTATCATCCGGGTCGGACCCACTGTGGCGGGTCGACCCGCATGCCATATCAAGCTCCTACACTCACCTCGCCGTGGCGGTGGCGCGGGGTTGATGAGCGTAGGCGGCTGCTCGACACGGAAGAGGAGGCGCGAGGTCGAGGCGACGGCGACCAAGGCGACGCGCTTCGGAGACGGAGAGAGAGCGGCGACTGGCTTCGTCTAGGCGGGCGACGACGATTTGCAGGCATCGTGACGAGAGAGGCCGGCAGTGGGGCGAACTCGCTTGGCTTCCTCCGTTCGAACGGCGGCGGCGAAGGAAGGGTGCGGTGGCAGCTGCACGACTCGAGGGAGGCAGGGAGGAGATAAAACGGACGGCTGCTAGTCACGGTGGGGGCGTCGGCGGTGGCGGTGTGTGGTGGCTGGCAGACGCGTGTATGTGGCTGTTGTTTTGTTTTGTTTTTCCTTCTTTTTTTTAATTTCCCTTCTTACTCTTCCTTCCTTTTTTTTCTGGTTTTGGTGGAAAAGAAAGAAACTGGGTTTTGTGTTTTTGTTTGCAGTTGAGGTTGGCAGGAGAAGAATGAGGCTGAGTTTCCTTTTTGCAGGTGAAGATGATGTTGGGGATGGGTTTTTGTAGTTGAGGATGGGTACGGGAGGAAGAAAAATAAAACATGCAGGGTCACGCTCATCACAAGGGAAGACAGAATTTCACGAGCACATAGGAGAAGGCGGCTGCATTACGCAGTCGTGTCCCGTCCGGACCAGAAAATATCAATAATACCCCCTTGACTTATTTCTGGTCCGATAATTCGAGCTTAAACCTGACTTATCTCGAAATTCCTGGACCCGAAAAATTCCAACTTTGGTCCGTAAAATCCGCAGAAAAATCCCGAGCGTGGGACAGAGCTCGGTTTCGGAATCCGATGCATAATTTACCCTGAAATAATTACCCAAGATTATTTTACATGGTAAATTACTATACAAAGCGTTTTTACAGTCCCGGTAAAATGTAAATTTTTACTCGGGCTGTTACATTAACCACCGCCACCTCAAACCGCCGGACCACCTTCCTCCTCCTTCCCTCGGTTCTTCCTTCCTCTACCGTGACCTCCTCGTTCTGCCGCTGCAACCGCCATCGTCGTGAGTCGCCTCCTCCTCTGCAAATCGCGACACCACCGCGCCTGCAGCCGCCGACCCATCTCTCTCTTCTTCCTCATCAACCGCTGTCGTAGAGGAGCAGAGCACAGAGCTACAGATTGCCGCCTCCGCCTCCTTCGCGTCTCGCCGCCGCGACCATCTCCTCCAGTGCCGCTGCAGACGCACGATTACAACCGCCTCGCGGCACCTCCTCCTCGCCACAACCACCGACGCGACTGTAGCCGTCGGCCTCCACTGCTGCTCCAGATCCATCTCCGGTTCCTTGCTCGTCGACACCCATCGCGTGTAGAGTGGGTAAGATTGACGACGATCTCTCTTCCTTCTGCCCCTGTCTTTCAATCAATAACCCGATTCCTGCCTTGTGGACTAATCGGGTCTTGCTTTGTTGTTTGTGTCTGCCGATGCTGTTGTTGTTGTTGTTGTTGTTGTTGGGTTACCGTGGGTATGGTGGTGATGCCGGCTGGGTACGATGGTGTTGTTTGTAGTGGTTCAGATGATTTGTTGGGTGCTGAACAGTGGCAGAATGGATTTTAGGCTGCGAATCCGGCGAGGTCCCAGCAGTCCCGGGTATTTTCCGGCGAGCTCAGAAATGGACTGTGGGTAAAACCCGAGCCTCGGACTAATCATGCATTTTTAATGGACTTGAACGATATTAACAAACCCGAACGATAACGGACCCGGACATTAAAATGATAATTAATGAAACGATTAATTAAGTTAATTAATGTTAATCAATGTTTTTATTTTATGCAATTATGTTTTTATTTAATTTTATGCATTTATTTATTTTATGCTCTTATTTTCCATTGGGCTATTTAATTGGCCCATAGTATCTTAATTTCCGTTTTAATTTTACTTACGTTTTACCTGGGCTCGTAAAAGGCCCATTGAATTTAATTTCCGATTTTATTGGGCTAATTACAATAAAAGGCCCATATTACTTAATTTAATTGCGTCATTAATTCGAAGTTGTATATTATTTTCTCCGATGGACTAAACGCAAGTGAAGGTCCCCTGGGCTTAATTTCCCAATTATGTTATTACGTTTCTAATACGTTTAATTACCGTTCCTCTGGGCTAAATGATAATAGGCCCATACCTTATTTATTAATCAATTTCAATCTTATATAAATACTACTACTACCTATATTTTCATCGGCTAAATAATAAAAGATCGTAATTTATATTCTTGGCTACAAATATATACGAGTTTATTTTGGATTAAATTAACAATAGTTTCATAACAATTATTTCTACCGATTTTATTCTTACATATAACCCGTGCAAAATTTATTTTAAGGCTAAATTATATTTTATAAATTTATCAAGAAATATTTTATTAACTGTAATATTATTATTTTGAAATATCAATTTATTAACAATTATAATACGTTCGCCCAATGATTTTGTTATTTATTAAATCTAACTGCTTAATATGTACAAGTTTTGGATTGTTATATTATTAAATAACCGTAGTATTTTATCAAGCTATGGTAATATTATCGTTATCTATACTCTACATATATGTATTTTATATATCATGTTAAAATTATTTTATACCGTATATCAGCTATGTTAACCTCTTTACCAATGGGGGTATTTCCTATTTAACGGTTTAATTATCGGATATTTATTATTCATATACTATTTAGACGTATTTATCGTTACCACTATCTTATAATCATTTCATACTAAGCGTATATATGGTTATTATTATTATTATTATTTTATCAGGGATAAGTACTTATGAAATATTATTTACTTTGATATATTACCAAATATAATTTATACAACGTATTTATGTATATACATGTTTTCTTGTCATAAGCGACCTAATGGCCGGGATATCGGGTTGGGCGCTCGGTTTCGGTTTTTGATTTAAATCAAGTATACTTGATATAACCGTTGGAATAAATTAATTACCACCAAGTTGGAAGAACTCTTTGGTAATAAGATAACTATGAAGATAATAAAATGAACAGATAAGCCGTCTAAATACAATTGAACCGGTATCATGCATAATCATCATGATTGGTGCATTATAAGTGATTGTGTTGTTATGTGTATATATAGGGTATCGAGGTTTGACCAGATAGCAGTTTCAGAGACACATCAGGTGAGGATGGATTTCCTTCAATATGTGCCTATATTACTCGGTTGTTGTGTTTGATGATTGTTGCACTGTTGATTGTTGCATTTGCTGTGGTTTGTTTCGGGATGTTTATCCCAGTGCCTTGATTGATTTTGGGATGTTTATCCCCGTGCATTGAGTTTTTGGATGTTTATTTCTGTGTCTTTTGGTAAAGAACAATGGATTAAATAATAAATTGTGATCAGGATGTCGATCCTCGGTTTTGGATTGGGATGTCTATCCCGGTGTTTTGGTTAGGGATGTTGATCCCTGAGATTTGGTTTTTGGATGATGATGATATAATTGTCAAGTGGTAAGTAGAGGTACGACCGGATGGTTAGAGACTGTTTTGTGGTGGCCATGATCTGGGTTACTTATGATGGGCATGTTGATGCCGGTTGATTGGGATGTTGATCCCTGAGTTTGTTATTGGGATGTTGATCCCGGGTTCTTTTTGATCTGGCACCAGGAACAGGTTGATAACCTGGTACGACCCTAGCTTATCCGTGACGGGACCCGGAAAGATAAAATTGGAAAATAGATTTTTGTTTAAGTCTTTTTGGTCTTGGACCAGTTTTGGGTCGAGTTTTTGGGTTTGGTGTGTTTGGCTGTTATGCCTGTTTTCGACCTTGAGTAATTTATAGTGTTGCATATTGATTGTCTATCCATGGTTGGTGGGCACTTCGGACTCACCCCTCACCTGCGGGCTTTCATCCTGTAGGTTGAGTTATTTGTGGTTCAGGTATGATGCATTCCAGACAGGCTGTGGCGTTATCCCTCGGACAGGACTCGGATCCATTAGTTTGCATCAGGTTTTGCATATGATGATATTGAGATTATAAATGCTTCCGCTGTGCTAATGTTGTTACTGTATCCGTGGTCGGGTGTTATGATATTGTCATTGGGCCGTTGGGCCGGGATTTCTGTTGAATATACCATTTGTGCCACGTGTCGGCACTGTTGTTCAGTAATTACTGTATGTTGGGTAAATTTGGGTCGGAGTGTTTCACTTCTAATCTAAATTTTCAAGTCTAACTGGTTGAAGACCTACCATGATTTTCCTTCTGTTTCTTTTGTTTGATCAAGGTGTCATAAGATTATGAACTTATTACTAATATTGGCTTTTCACGAGCGCCATGCGCTTTATATGTTGCCATCATTGACCATGGTTTCTAATCCTTCAATGGGTAGGTGCATAGAACCAAGTTTGTAGATACAAGTGGCAAACGTTGTTAAATGATTTTTAAACCAAGGGATTAAGGTTAACAATGTTAAACTCTGTGTTCCAGATATCTCTATATGGGTCCGTAATATTTAAGTCTCACTACGTTTGTGCCCTTCTAAGTTCTAATCTAACTAGTAGTTGTTTTTACCGACCAAAACAAACTGTGTTCGAGACATCAAAGTCACAAAAGAAGCACAAGTGTTCGTGCATTAAGCAAAAACTGCGTGCTTAGGCTAGCAAATCCGTGTGCATTCAACGGGGCGAATCTCCTCCTCTTCACGAGAATATCAATCAATTCAATCTAAACTGCAAATTAGAGATTAAATCAAAGATTTGTTTTTTCTTTATCTCAAGTATAATCAATCATTTCGACTATATATATAATATCTTTTTGATCACTTGGGAAATTAGTACAAAATAAGTTCAGTTTACTCTCTTCTTTTCCAAATTTTTTTGGAAAACATCATGATCATAAATAATTTTTTTTATTTATGCTACATATTTATATCATCTCACTTTGGACTCATCCCAAACAATCTTTCACATTTGTATAAAATATTAGTTGTGATGATATTCATGATACGATATGGTATATCGTAGATATGATTTGGTGTGATACGATATGGTATATCTTAGATATGATCTGGTAAGATTTGGTGTATATTTAGTTACTGTATTTAGAGGTCAACACTTACCGCGTATAGCTCTATCTTTGTGTATAAATACCATCCTAAACATCAATATAAATGTGTGATTTACACCAGACTTACATGGTAGCGGAGCAACCCTAAAGTATGTCAACTCTTCCCTCTCTTTCTTCCTCAAGCCTACCTGCTTCTAGCAGTACAATGGCCCTAGCCTCCAATTCCTCTCTTGTCCCAAATCAAAACCTCTCTCACCAGTTGACGATCAAATTGACGTCAACTAATTACCTCCTCTGGTGTACCCAGTTTCTTCCTATGGTTCGAGGTTGCGGCTTAGAACACTTTCTTGATGGTTCTTGTCCTTCCCCACCTAAGTTCCTTGATGATGGCCAACTTAATCCTGCGTACCAGACATGGGTACGTCAAGATCAAACTGTCCTCAGTTGGATTACTGCTTCTGTCTCTGAAAGCCTTCTCTCTCAACTATCTGGTGTGGCCACGGCTCGATCGGCTTGGGAGAAACTTGCTACCACCTATGCCAAAGCGTCCAAGCCAAAGATTCGGGACCTAAAGCACCAGCTGATCACTCTACAACGAGGTAATGACAATATTGAAACCTATGTTCAGAAAGCCAAGAGTCTTGCTGACCGCCTTGCTGCTCTTCAACACCCGGTCCCTGATGACGATTTGGTTGAGTATATTAAGAGTGGACTTGGCCCTTCCTATCGCCCGTTCACACGGTCCACATGCTTCTTCAAGAAGAGCGTCAACTTCAACTGGATGATGCAGCTGCTATTCCTCCCACTGCCTTTTATAGCAGTACCTCTCCCACAGCGCACTATGGGGCTGCACCAGTTCCTCGTGGCCGAGGACAGTTTCGGGGGGGTCCTCGTGGTGCTCCTGGTATTCTTCCCACTCCTTCCGTACCCCGTCCTGGTAATTTCTCTGTGCATACTCATGGTAATTATTATCCGAGTGCTCCTTCGGGTACCCAATCTGCCCCTCTCACCTCTAGTCTCACCTGCTATAATTGTGGTGGATCTGGGCATGTGTCCTGTGTGTGTCCTTCTCCAAAGAATGCTTCTTCTCGGCCTTCTCCCCGTCCCTCTTCTCACCTTGCTACCACCTCCACCTCCACCTCTCAACCATGGCTCATGGATAGTAGCACAACGCACCATCTCTCCGCTCGGCTTGATGACCTTGCTATTCATTCTGAGTATCAAGGTCCCGAAGAGGCCACCTTAGGTAATGGTTCCACTCTTCCCATCTCTCATATTGGACAATCTAATGTCTCTATTGCTGGTCATACTTTTTCTCTTCAAGATGTTCTTTATGTACCCACTGCTCAACAAAATTTGATTTCTGTTAGTTCCTTTGTCACTACTAATCGTGTTTCTGTTGAATTCTTCCCTGATTGTTTCTTGGTTAAGGATTTGGCAACGCAGGAAATACTGTACCGTGGGATGAGTAAATATGGTCTTTATCCTCTTCCATCGTCTCTACCATTGTTAGCTGCTCAGAGTCACTCTACTTCCCTCACCACGTGGCATGCACGTCTTGGACATGCTTCGTCGTCCACTGTCCACCGTTTGGCGTCTACTGGTTACTTAGTGTCATCTGGTTCTGTTAGTTCTACTTTGTGTCAAGCCTGTGTTTCCAGTAAAATGCATAGGCTTCCATTTTTCGAGTCTCAATATCAAGCTTGTGGGCCATTAGATTTAATTTGTTCAGACGTTTGGGGTCCGGCCCCTATTATTCCTAATGATGGGTTTCAATATTACATTCTTTTCTCTGATCATTATAGCAAATACAATTGGATTTACTTACTTCAACGCAAATCTGATGTCCTTCCTATCTTTCATCAGTTTCGATTACTAGTAGAGAAATATTTTGGCTGTTCTATTCGACAATTCCAAGCTGATTGGGGTGGTGATTTTCAGGCACTTACAGGTTATCTTCGCACCCATGGAATTACCAGCGTGTTTCGTGTCCTCACACTCCCGAACAAAATGGGTGTGCGGAACGTAAACATTGCCATGTGGTTGAGAATGGCCGAGCACTTCTCCTTCACTCCGGTGTCCCTCAAAAGTTTTGGACCAATGCCTTCAAAACGGCCGTCTATGTCATCAATCGTCTTCCTACCCCTCGTCTTTAAAATCATAGTCCATATGAACTTTTATTTCAATCTCCTCCAGTTTATGATCAACTTCGTGTCTTTGGTTGTTTGTGTTATCCTTGGTTACGTCCCTATGCTAAACATAAGTTAAATCCTAGGTCTCTTCCGTGTATTTTTCTTGGCTATAGTCGTACCCATAAAGGGTACAAGTGCTTTGATCGTGCTTCTAATAAGTTCTATGTCTCACGTCATGTCCTATTTGATGAACAGGTCTCCCCTTACCGATCGGTTGATGGTGCTTGTGCCCCTGCTCCTGTGCCACCTACCCTTCCTGCCGTCCACATCACCACACCTGCTCCTCCGAGCTCTCTTTCTCCAACCCCTACCCCTACCCCACCAGCTCCAACTATTCTTGATACTTCATTGGTCCTGGACACCACTGCCACTGCCTCGGATCCATCACCTCCCTATGATACTAGACACTCTATGGTTACTCGGGCTCAGACGAGTACTCTGCGGAAGAAAGTTATTCAGTCTATGTTGGCAACTGTTTCCCCTCCTTCGGAGCCGACTTGTTATACCACCGCTGTTAAACTCCCAGAGTGGCGTGCAGCTATGGATGCAGAGTACAGTGCTCTTATTACCAACGGTACTTGGCGCCTTGTTCCTGCACCTCCTGCCTCTAACATTGTTGGGTGCAAATAGGTCTTTAAGACCAAACTTCATCCCGATGGCACTATTGAGAGACACAAGGCTCGCTTAGTCGCTAAGGGCTTCCATCAACGCCCTGGGATTGACTTTGCTGACACCTATAGTCCTGTGGTCAAACCGACCACGATTTGCCTTCTTCTCTCCCTTGTTGTTTCTCACGGATGAGAGGTGCGCCAGCTGGATATCTCTAATGCATTTCTCCATGGGCGACTTGAGGAGGATGTTTACATGTCTCAAACGCCCGGTTATGTTGATCCTCGTTGTCCCACCCATGTGTGCAAGCTTGAAAAATCCATCTACGGGCTCAAACAAGCACCTCGGGTTTGGAGTAAGTGTCTCACTGATGCTCTTCTGGAATTTGGGTTTCGATGTTCCAAAACTGATTGTTCTCTCTTCTATTCTACTGGCCCCGAAAAGCTCTTTTTCTTAGTCTATGTGGATGATATCATTGTGCTTGGGTCCTCTCGGTCACTGGTTCAGACCTTGGTCACGAGCCTTCAGACTCGGTTCTCCCTTCGTGACATTGGTGCCTTGCATTATTTTCTTGAGACTGAAGCCCGATGGCGTCCTAGTGGGCTTGTTCTTCACCAGCACAAATATGTTTGTGATCTCTTGCAACGTGACAACATGAACGAAAGTAGTCCCATCTCTACCCCCATGTCTACAGACAAGCTCTATGCTGGTGACAGTCCTCCTCTTCCTGATCCTACACTCTTTCGCAGTATTGTTGGTGGCCTTCAGTATCTCACATTCACCTGCCCCGTGCCTTCTCTGTGAACAAGGTGTCTCAATTCATGCATTGTCCTACGTACAACCAATGGTCTGTAGTTAAACGCATTTTGCGTTACCTTCGTGGAACGTCCACGCTTGGCTTGTTTCTGCCTCGGGACTCCTCTACCCACCTTCGTGGCTTCTGCGACACTAATTGGGGGGGTGATCTTGATGATCGTAAATCCACCTCTGGCTATTGTGTCTTCCTTGGCTCGGCTCTTATTTCTTGGAGCTCTCGCAAACAGCGTGCCGTCTCCCGTTCTACCACTGAAGCAGAGTACCGCTCACTTGCCACTCTTGCTAGTGAACTTGTTTGGCTCACTCATCTCCTTCATGAGATTGGTCTCTCGTGTTCTACCCCCCCCCCCCCCCCGTAGATTTGGTGTGACAACCTTAGTGCCACGTATCTCACAGCCAATCCAGTTTTCCACTCCCGCACCAAACATATGGAGATTGACTTTCACTTTGTCCGGGATTTAGTGCGCAAGCGCCAACTCTCTATTCATTACATCTCTACTCATGATCAGCTTGGTGATTTGCTTACAAAGCCCCATCACAAGTCACGCTTCCAAGACTTCTGCTCCAAGTTGTCCCTCACCCCAGTCCAACTTGAGGGGGAGTGATACGATATGGTATATCGTAGATATGATTTGGTGTGATACGATATGATATATCTTAGATATGATCTGGTATGATTTGGTGTATATTTAGTTACTGTATTTGGAGGTCAACACTTACCGTGTATAGCTCTATCTTTGTGTATAAATACCATCCTAAACATCAATACAAATGTGTGATTTACACCAGACTTACAATTCAAAGTAGCTTATTTAAATTGAAAATCCTGATAAATTTATAATTTATGCAAGAAAATGTTATTCGTCTCCAGAGGCGGATCCAGGAAATTTGGGTAGGGGGCCCAATTTAGGTGTTTAAGTGGTTTATTAGTCTAAAAAGAATTGCAAAAATGCAGCTGCAGAGAATCAAACTGACGACCTTGCGCCTAGCCGGGGGAGCCAAACCACTACACCACACTTTCAATTGTGATGTTTTGGATCTAGGGGGCCTGGGCCCCTGCTTGCCCCCCGGATCCGCCCCTGATCATCTCTAATAAGTGTTACAACTGCTGTGATTTGGACACGTAATCTATATACTCATAAACTCTTTATTTAAATCGCTTACTCCAACTCTTAATGTTCTACAGGTTGCTTTCTGCAATTATATCTAGTCAATTCTTGAATCCAATTGGAAGTTCGAGAGTGTAATTGTTCATTTATTATGACACGGCGACACATGTAACATAGATGTGTTATTTTTTTTGATCAACAACGAGATAAGTTTCCATTAACAGAGATAAACGGTACAAAACACCGTAGCCACACAATCCTACAACAATTCTGGCAAATAATCCTACAACAAGAGAGGATGATAGAGATTTGTGACTCTTCCCAAACAACAACATATTGTAACTCCACAAGCCTGAAGTGCTTTCCCATGATGCCTCCAAACATAAGCCCAGAAATATTTGATTTTCCAAAGAAAATTGCAACAGAGAGAAGGTATCCTCCACAACCTCCAGGATATGACCATGATATTTCTTACCAATCAAACTTTGAAGCACAGTGGATGAAACAGGATCTCTTCCATGAAACACCAGTGTACCTACAAAAATTGAAGAACAAAGATTGCAAACATAGCCGAGATCTGGAAGAGAAGTTACCATGACAACTTTTTATGCAGATCTTTGAGAAGAAAGCCACACAAAAATCGTCCAAAACAAAAACTCCATTAACAGAGAGGAAGCCATCAATGGAGAGGAAGACCTCATGAAGAGGTAGCAAACCAAATTCAGATCCAGATCTGAATTGGTAGAGTTATTAAGCCGACTAAAACAGAAAAAAGGGGCTAAAGTAATAAAAAGGAAAGAGGAAGATGGAGAGGCTCATAGAGAAAATTACCAATACAAATTTGAAAATAAAACAAACACTACTATTACATCTAAAATCTATGTAGATGATAAGAGGCCTAACACCGATCCGCACTAAACAGCGTGCAAGCAGAGAGACAGGCAACATAATAACCAAATTTCTGGGCTTATAAAATTGCTAAAGCTCGATAAAGCTTGCGAGCTTCACGAGCTGAGAATGCCAAGCTCGAACTCTGCTTGTTTCACCACAAAGCTCGACTGCCGAGCTCGAGTAATCATCGAGTCAGATTCGAATAACTGGCGAGTAACTGAACTCACTTATACCCTAATTATACCTTTGCAAGATGAGTCTACTCATCTTCAAAATCTTTTATTTTTTTTTTTATGCAAAAATTTTATTATTCTTATTGACCATTTTTTGTATTGAAACAAGACCCTTACAAACTCAATCCAAGAAAAATACTAATAGACTCCTTGTTGAGTTGTGTTGGCTCTATATTTTTTTTTTTTTGGTTGAAAGGGTGGCCAAAGGGGATATAATTCTCTAATTTGACGTTTCTGTCATGCACCGGTTCGGTGAACATTATGTAGGACTACTTCGTTTCCTTTTGTAGGTCATCCACGGCTTAGTTCTACTATCTATGGGACTCCCATCCTTTTCGGGTCCGTGCGGTTGGTCAGTCGATGAACCAATGGAAGGGTGTATACATGATTAAGCGTCACATCCCATGATCGAGAAAGCCATTGTCGAATGGAGCAGATAAAGGGGCCAAAAGCAGGCGGCACCTGCAACACCCCATGCACCATATCAACTACAACCTTCGAATCTGATTCTACGTGCAGCTTCCTGCACCCCAGTTCCCATGCAAGGCAAAGTCCACCCGACAGACCCCAGAGCTCCACCAGGGTAGTAGTCCCACTACCAATATTGTGAGTAAATCCACAGACCCACACCCCATAATGATCCCGAATAACACCTCCACAGGTAATTTGAGAAGTGCTTGGATTGCGAGCCCCATCCACATTCAACCTCCACCAGCCATGATCAGGTGTTGGCTCTATATTTTGATTTACCTTGAAGAGAAAAAAAAATTCGGTAAGTGGAAAAAAATTGGTTTAAGTAAAATAAAAAAGAGAAGAAAACACTACACTAAACAAACCTTTATGATTATATATAAAAAAAAAAATCCCAACGATTGGACATGAAATCTGACACACGTCACCTCTCCAAGCGGTTTTCCTTCATAAGACGGAAAACCCTTCCAGAAGAATCCACACTCATCCAAAAACTTCCCCCCGAAAACGAAAAAGCAAAAAAAAACCACAAAAGCCACCCCAAAAAACACACACACACCCCACCATCCTCTCCTCCTTGTCCCTCTTTCTTCTACACTCTTCTTCGTCTCAGGTAAAGTTCCTTTCTTTATTGTCTTCATTAGAGAAGAAACTCTCTTTTTCACTGCTAGGTAATCTTTGTTCTCATCAGTTTTGACAGTTTTTTTGGTTCCTTTATGTGACTGATCATTGTGTAGGCAACGAAGGAAAGATGAGCAGCAGAGCAAGCCGTACTCTTTACGTCGGCAATTTACCGGGCGATATTCGGAGGTCTGAAGTAGAGGATTTGTTCTACAAGGTGGTTAATTTAGCTTAGTCTTTTTTATTGGTGTTTTTCTTTACCCAAATCGATTTCTTTTTCTTTTTCTTTTTGGTGGGTTTTTGGGGTTTTTTTTTTTTTTTGTTTCTGGTTACTTTCGTATCGTCAATGAAAAAGGTGTTGGATTTGTATGGTAGCATACTGGTGATATATGTAATTTTTAAAGAGTTTCGATGAAGAGAAAAGAGAAATCTTTTGGGATTGGATTCTGGTGTTCTAAATTCTGCAACTTGTTTATGTGATGTAGCAGCAGATGATGTAGTGTGTGAATGGTTTAAGAGTTTTTGATGTTTGAATTCAATGTGGCCAAGGGGTTTGTTATCTTCTATTCGTTAATTGGTTTATTTTCCTGATTTTTTTCTGATGGCAGTATGGACCCATTGTTGATGTTGACTTGAAAATTCCTCCACGACCACCGGGCTATGCCTTTGTTGAGGTGAGTTGGTGTTTGGACCTTGTGGGAGATAATGTCATTGCGTAAATTAGTTCCTTTTTCAGTATTCACTTGGGTCCTCTGATATTTCTTTTTGTTTTGTTGTTGATGGTTGTGTTTCTCTAATTTTTCTTGTGCTCCAGTTTGAAGATCCCCGTGATGCTGAGGATGCAATTCGTGGTCGAGATGGGTTTAAATTTGATGGGTCACGCTTGCGGGTCAGTCACCATGACGCAACAATCTAGTTTTAAGCCAGCTAATATTATCGCACATGGTTTCTTCTGTTAGTTGTTGATTATTTATGTATACTTTTCTGTTGTTAGGTTGAGCTTGCACATGGTGGGCGGAGACATTCTTCGCCAGCAGATCGTTATAGTAGTTACAGCAGTTACAGTGGAAGTAGTGGCAATCGTGCAGCCTCCAAACGCACTGACTACCGTGGTAGGTTTCACTTCTACCTCATTTCCTGTTCACACACATGTCTTTTAGCGAGCTAAGTTGGAATCTAATTTTCATTGCTTGTTCATGAAGTTCTGGTCACTGGGTTACCTTCTTCCGCTTCGTGGCAAGATTTAAAGGTGCGCTTGACTTCTCTCCTTTAGCTTTTGTCTCTCTATATTATAACACTGGTAATTAGTTAGTTGTCCATTTTCATTTTTTAATTGGTGCATCCATTTGTATTTGGATGATCAGGATCACATGCGCAGAGCAGGGGATGTCTGCTTTTCTCAAGTTTTTCGTGAGCGTGCTGGTAAGTTGAATAGGTTTAATGCTATTTTTTGTGTGTCAACGCTATTCTGTTAATGCCACTTCAGTCTAACTGGTCTGTACAAGGGTTGTAGCAAAATTTTGTCACTAATCAATGGTTCTTGTGAAATAATTCCTCTAATGCCTGTCAAATGTGAATTAGATTAATAGCTAATGGAACAATTTACAGTTGCCAACTAACATTTTAAAAATAGACTATCTGCTCAAGTAAAAGTGCCTTTCCTTCTTTGCAAGTGGATGAGCTTGGAAACTTATTGCCTGGAACTGAAGAGAAACGTAATGGACTTAAAATTGGTGGTTTCAGTAACTCTTCTTGGCACATTTTGCAGGAATCACAGGAATTGTTGATTACTCAAACTATGATGATATGAAATATGCGGTATAATCACTTATCTCTGGTTATTTTTGCACAGTGTTATTTCTTTGTTCATTTGTGCGACTGCCTCGACTTCCCTTTTTGCTCGGTTATGTCTTTGCAGATTAGGAAACTTGATGACTCTGAGTTTAAAAATGCATTCTCACGTTCTTATATTCGGGTATGCCACTTTTTCTATATTGTGCAAACACCATTGTTTCTATATTATGCAAATCCTGTCTTTCATGTTTGACGTGCGGTTGACAATTTTAAAGGTTAGAGAGTATGACTCGAGGCGAAGCTACTCTAGAAGTCCCAGTCAGGATTCTTATTATTCAAGAAGCAGAAGCCGTAGTGTTAGTCGCAGCCCCAGTGCAAGTGGCAGCTACAGTGACCTTAGCAGGAGCAGGAGGTCAGCTTCAATTTTTATGGAAAAAAACTGTTATTAGTGTCTCTCAATTGGGTCAATTTGTGTCTAAATGAAATTACTCTATGCAGCCTGTCTCCTGTGGCCAAACGTTCACATCGATCTCGTAGTGCATCTCCTGCTGGATCCATTTCTTCTAGATCTCGTAGTGCATCTCCTCAATCTCTTTCAAGGTACATCCCGCTCGTGATATAAAGTGAAGTTTGTATACAATCCCCCTCAAATTGTCACACGCCGTATCCGTGCTTGTATTGCTTGACTTCTAGTGCTGCTGAATGCTTTAATAACATGTTTAGTTTAGTTTTCATGCTGAGTGCTGACTACCTTTGCGGCTGTTGCCTGAAACAAACTGGATTGGTCAGGAGGTCCATCCTGATCTCTGTCGCAATTGGTTTTGTTGTATTTTTTTGGAATGATTGTACAGAGTTCTTGACATTTGAAGACACAATGTTCTTAATATGCCATTGCTTTGAAATTTGAAGAAATATCTTGGAGAAGATCTAAGTGTTGTTAAGTTAAATCAGAGTTCTTTTTTTGGTAAAATGGAGTTTGTTGACTCACCTGCTAACAAAAGCTTAAAGAAAAACCGCCGTTCAGTTCAATTGAAAAATTTACTTGGTTGCCTTTCATTTGCAATCTCTTCTAATTTCAGAAAAGCAAAGAAAGTGAAGCCTAGTTTAGATACTGAAGATGTCCAACAAAGTTGAATAAGTTCCTCACTGAAAGAGTTGAAAAAGGATGAGAGAGGGTTACTAGGCTGGCTATTTTCCTCTATTTTTAAGGTTGTCTTGTTTATTTGCTAGATCTGGCTTTGTGCAACCTGCGATTGGATGTTAGGAACTTGATGGGGGATGTGGTGCTCTTTTGCTCTGCACCTCTTTGGTGGTTGAGGTAATTATATTTTTGATGTGCACTCTGGAATTGTATGCTCTTATGGTAGTCTCCATGAGTGGTAGACTCTATGAAGTGAGGGTGAAGTTATGATGTTGAAGCTGATGGCCATGAATGAAAGGCTGTCTATCTATAACATGGCCATGCATAAGTAGTGTAAATAGAGTTGAAAAATAGAGTTGAAACTCGTATGTGGTGTTACCCTTGGGGTTTATAATATGTGGGAAATTGCTTTGTTCTTTGATGGATGGGATGCTGCCCTCCTCTCCACTGGCTATGTCTGCTATTCTTTCCTCTTTGCGTTGCTTTAGGCAATGACGGCCTGCTGGGGAGGATCATCATTAATTGGTGAGGTTGGATATTAGAAGATTTGATATTTTTTTTAGTACATTCTCAAGATTTATACTATTTCCAGTTTCTTCTGGTTCTTTCTCAAGACCTTGGTTTCCTTTTGTTTCTTTTGGTTGCTGGTCACTCTGAGGTGGAAGTGGCATTGAGACTTTTGGATCAAGGATTATAATGCATTGTTGTGGGTATTGAAATGGATTGTTTATGGAAATTTTTGCAGATCTCGGTCAAGATCAGGATCTCCCCTTGCATCAGTAAGTGAAGGCAAATTTTGATGCCATATTATTCGTTGCTCTTGTGCATTGCTGTTGTTCGTTAATCATTTAGTGCTTTTTTTTTCCCGTCCCTTGTGCAGCCGCCTCCTCGCAGCAAAAAGGATGATAGAAGTCCAAGTGAACGGAGACGCAGTCGAAGCAAAAAGAGGAGCTCACTGTCCCGTTCTCCATCTGTATGATTTTTCTCTTCAACTGTCTATGGATCTACCGGTTGGCTGTCATATAGGACTGTATTTTTCTTTATTGTTTTCTTCCCGTATAGTCTTCTCATATATTTCTACCGTGCTGGTTTCAATTGGCAGGTAAGATCTGATCGGTCATTGGACTCCAGGGATGGTTATTGAAGAGGTTGGCGCTTGATTGGGGGATGTCGTCAGTGAAATTGTTGGACACCTTGACGAATCTCAAGCTTCCTTTACTCTCTGTTCTCTGTTACATTCGATTCAAGTAGTCCCTCAAATACGGATATCGGTGTTGCTCTAAAATTGTTATGTACCATAGAAGATGAGATAATTACGTTGCTACTTTGTTATTGGTCGGTATCTTTGATTGATGACGGATGGAACCATCTCGTCTGCTAGACTGCTGAACGTTAACGCATCTGAACTTTATAATAAAATCACTCTGATGGCATGTATGCATTTGAGGGTAAGAAGAAACAAATTTCTTATCTCCAGCCTTTGATGCGTTGTATAGCGACGTAGTGCACTGTGGGATCTAAATGTGCCACATACGCCCGAATTCTTAAAGGTGAACACTCAAGTGACGAAGTGATCGTAGTCGACTAAGAATCGAGTACGTCGAAAATGTCTAAATTATACGTTTTCTAATCATACTTTTGATATTTGTCAATGACAAATATGTAGATGGGAAAGGAACAAAACGGTCGGTGATTCTAGAAATGGGGAACACTGGAGTATCTCAAGACTCGACTTTTGTGCAATCCAGGTGACCGAAAACTTGGGCTTCGTCCGAATCAGAACATTTTTTGCAACATTGTGTGTTGTGTTGAATGTATGACTACTGGCTTGGATTTTAATCATTATATGACCCTGGTGGGGAACATTAGGCATCGTTTGCTGTTATCTGCATCAAGAGTCAAGTTTAGTTTCATGATTTTCAAAGGGTTGAATGTTTGACCGCTGGTTTGGATTTTATAACCCAGGTGGGAAACACAGGCATCGTTTGTTGTTATCAACTCCAAAAGTCAAACGGATGCTGCGTCTATTTTCAAGATTTTCTAAGGGAGTACAAAATAACTCAAGCATGAGTATTCTACCCGCAAACATAGTACTAGGTCATTAGCATTTAATTGTGGTAAATAATGGATATCCCAATGCTTCCGGTACATATCCCCTGAGATTCTGTAGATAAATCAGTTGCCTCCTTAACTACGTACGTACTAGTTCAGGTTTTAATTAGGTTTGAAACCCAAGGGAAAATATTACCATGTCACTTTCCTTTTGCTACTCTACACAGTAAGTTATAAATGTCAATCATAAATAATGTCATTGTTTTTTTTTTGTCGAGGAAATAATGTCATTGTCGTCCTTATGTCTTAGATTGATTAGATTACTACCGTTTCCAAGTGCCATCCAGCATAGGCTTTAGTGCTGCGCATGCATTATGATATATAAATTGTGTAAATTTTAGAGGATGGCCGCAATGCAAGGTTCCAATAGATCATCCTGCCTCATATTCCTACCTCAGTTCATGGGCGGCTCCTTGTGCATTATTAACATTCCAATTGCAACCTGCGCGCTACATGCAAAGGAAACCTGCGCTAAACAGTTCCGTCTACCAGATTAGTGCCATGCTGATGTATGATTGTGGCGTGATTTAACTTATGCTACAAAATGTGTCATGGTGCCGATTGAGTAACAGAACCAAAGTGCAAAATGGGTGCTCACAATCTTTACTATTATCCAACATGTGATGTTATTTTTATATCCCCACAAGGCAAAGAAACCAGAGGAAGCCAAAGTCCATCACACAGCCAGGTGGCTGCCAAAAAGATCGTTTCAGGGCCACTCCACAGTTTTTTTGAGTCTGTCAGTGATGAACAGACAGACTCCAAGCATTATATATCGTTTTTCAAGCACATACATAACTTTTTTGGTTTCAGCCACAGTAGTGGTAGTTTGCTTCACCCCAAAAGGATAATCAACAAATCTTTCATCACCGATTCTGTGATGGCATTCTCTCGGATCCATGCCTTTGCCGGAGACTCCCAGACCTGATGCCCGGTTCTGATCCACCAGGAGGAGCCTGGTGGAATGCACCCCAACCTGATTCTCTGTCGACTGGAGTCAACGGGAATGATGGCAAGTGATCTCGCTCCCATCCACGAAATCGAGTCGGAGGAGGGTTTTCAGCCTCTTGGAAGTTCCGACCTGAGGCAGGCCCTGTAGGGATGAAATAAAAGCCTGTCTGGTCTGACGATGAAGCCACTGGTCCTACTTGAGACAAGCCCCTATGACTACTAGATCTTCGAGCGCCAGGCACTACAGGAGTGCGCATTGCTGGAGAATTGCCAGGTTGTTGTTGATAGTATGCCTGAAGAGCTTGAACTCTATCACGGGCCCGTGCGTTGCTTCCTTGGTAAGGAGGAATCATGGAGGAAGTGACAGAGCTTCCCGCTCTAGCACTAGAACTAAGAGGATAAGGTGGATATTGAGTCAGTGGCACAAGCTAAACCGGGTATTTCTATATCAGGAAAAGAGGATTTCTATCTGGTGATCTCATAGGAGTGGAGTATACAATAATGTCCATGTTTCACACTTTAGGTTGAAATTCTTAGTATTTAAGAAGGCATACCTGTGACCAACAAGGAATGGATGCATGAAAGATCCTCCTGATCTGGGAAGATCTGAACTGCTTCTGGCAGACCGTTGACTGACAGGTGGGATTGAAGGCTGATCGCTGCCAATGCGACTGCTAGATGTAGAAAAGGGAGGAGAATGGTGCTCCCAACTGTGGTAATGGAGATCCATGGCAGGAAAAGTATAGGAATTAGGAATCTCACTGGGCACTGACGGGCCATTCCAGTGAGGGTTAAACGTAGAACCATCAGGAACACTTCCACTAGAGGTCGAAGAGGAGGGAGGAATAGGTCCAAAATAAGCAACATAAGGGCAAGGATGGGCAGCAGATGAAACAGCTGCTGTATGCTCTGCGAAGATAGCATGTTGTCCCAGTAGATCATGATCTGCACGAGGATATTCCTCCCGTCAATATAGTTTTGGCCAATATGCCTTTCGCATAACTTGAAACAAGAATCACAACATAAGGAGAACAGAGAAATCTCTTACATGCATTTGATGAAAATTCCCCTTCCCTGCAGTATGGAAATACATGGTATGATCAGAAAAAGGAACAAGAATCATGCTTAAAAGAAAACAGCTAAAAAAACTAAGGCTAACAAATAAGATAGTTACTGCACTCAAATTTAAAAAAACGCATGTATCTTCGTCCTTCATACACTTTGAGCACTATAAAATAATATTAAACAACCAACATATATCTTAAGCTCTCTACATGCTGTTTTTACACTCACCCATGCCAACCAAACAAATTTAGGAGTTTCTGGATTTGGGTATTGCTAGGGAAAACAAAACATCATGGTGGCGAGCAATGGGCAGCGGTATTAGACTGCCACTATTCAAGATATACAATAGGGAAAATACCACTGCCGATTTATAGATATACTAAAAGGATGCAGATAAAATTTGTCCGTATAGAAATTTGGACGCAGTCAAACTGAGATCTAAAATATCAGAAGCAACTTACTCAAAAGAGGAGGGAAGTCGTGCTAAGCTACCAAAAGGACACCAATGAACTCCAAAAGACTGCAAAATCATTCACAACAAAGATAAATATAAAGCCACATGACATGCAAAATGTAAGTGAACAACATATTTCTTCATGCACTGCACAGAAACCCATGTGGGGCAGTTGCAGATAAACAAAATTGGTCAAAAATGTGATTATTGTCCGATAAAGTTCCCAATGAAAACAAAAGAAAAAAGGTGAAATAAAAGTTAAAAAAAGATTTAAAGCCATCAATGAGTAATCAATAGAATGCAACTACAAGCTCAGAGCAGACTTGTATATGAAATTCGGGGGGTATATGATTCATCTGCTATGATCAAGGCATATAGAAAGTCATAAATGCAATCAAAAGCCAGAGCAATATGGTTCACATCTATTATTTACTATAAACAACTATAACTGACTGCGTAATGCAGTTCAAACAACAATTACATGTCATTCCAAACAATATGTACACAGATTTCTGAGTTCGCTCCACTTTTTACAAGTCTTCTTAATAGAACATTATCGGCAACTTGAACTTATCATTTTCAGCATTGGTTTTACAAGAGAAGCAATTGCAGAAACATGCATAATAAATATGCAACTGTGTGCATATTGTCATCTTTAGCATATTTCATGACCATCACTTTCTAAACTTTGGCATTCATTAAGCTTTTGTGCATCAAGTTAGACCAATAAACTTCAAGAGACCACTATCTCTTCCTCAATAGAAAATCTTTTGACTTCCCTCCATTAGAGCAAATCATATATTGAATGTTTCAGTTGTCAAGACAATTATAAAATTTTTATCAAGGTAAAGCAAAAGTTTGGCTTCTAGAGGAGATCTAAGAATCACGAGTGAACAATTTAGCAATAGATTGGTTTCCATTAATGTTCGTCTGTGTTTTTGGGATCTCTAAGAATCTTTTTTGAGAAGAAAATAAAGAGATGACTACATTCTTGCAGCTTCTGGCCTTATAATAAAGTTTATCAATAAAATAAATACACATTTGGTTCCTTATTTTCATCCCCATATGAACAGATCTTCCTTTTAAAGAAATGAAACAGCTGCTGAAGTAAGGAAGAGGTCCTCGAAAGACAAAAGATTAAGGAAATAGGTCTGCTTTATTACCCAAGTTAAAGTATACAGCTACTGTGTTAGCAACATATTACGAACCAATTTGAAATCTTTCACCCCTCAACAAGAACAGAATTAACTATATCAGAAAAAAAGAAAAAAGAAAAATAGAATCAAATGTATAAGAAAAATTAAAAAGCAGCAGTGGTATGCATTGTTACCATACATTTGACAGCTTAAAAGTGTTTAAACCATAAGTGCAATTTACCATTTCAGAGTAGCTTAGGTCATAAAAGTCCTCCTCATGTGGCCAATCATCCATGCTGAATTCTGGAAATGAACGGCAGCCATTTGCATAGAGCCATTGGCCTTTCTCAATTTTCCGGCAATTAGGGCATTGCATGGCGCCTTTTATATTAAATGCTGAACCGATACAGTCTGAAGAGAATAGTAAAGAATCAATGATTGACATATGCACGTGCAAGTAGAGTTGCCTATATTGCAACCAGAACCCAACAGATAAAACGTGAGAATTAATTGAAGGAGAATGACCCCAAAACAATAAAATGCATATCCGCACATCAAAAAGATTACTACAAGCATAACATTGGTCCTAATGGTTGATCACTGAGTCCATGTTGTAGAATAAGGACAATAAATGCAGGGTCTTCATCCAAGAACTTGTTGATCTGTGTCAACAACGTTTAGGGGCGTAACGCTTTTGGCAGTTAGCTCATCCTCATGTCAATGACACTACTATTACATATCTAGGTTTTGAATTGAAAAGCAAGATACTGGAGAGGTTAAAAGAAATGCTCTTAAAAAGTTGTCAAGAAAAATTGACCATCATGTAGTCATATCACAAGCAAAGCAGTACCATCAATTGTAGTAATAAGCCTCGTCACATATATTACAAACCCAAAACTGCATTCTTAAACCTAGAATGAACATTTATTTGGCTCTATTTAGCAGGCTAGCTCCTGGCAGAACAGAGTAAATCGAGTAGAAAATAGCATCTCTATGAACTAAAGATCGCATAACTTTGCAAGCCACAACAATCTATCATCTCAACGGTAACAAAAGACAATGTAACCAAAGAAAGCCCTGGACACCACAAAATGAATAGCAGAGAACAAAAATCACACAAACAACCCACAGAAATTCTCCTATAATATCATCCCAGACAAGCGTGACCTCCCAGATTGATTGTTTTAAGTAACTTCAAACTAGTATCTCAATATGTCCGAACATCTAGCGATCTAACAACCAGAATTCCAACAACATAACACGCGAAATGATCATATCAAAATCATCATGTTTTCACCATCTAAACCCAGAATCGGAAACATTACTCACATATTCCAAACAACAACATTGCACACAGATCTCCACAACAACCAATTCAGAAAACAATGACCAGCCAAATCCCAACCGAATCAAAGAAAATTAGAATTTGATCCAACGTTTCCATTAGCTTATACATACCCAGATGAAATTGGTGCCCGCATTGAAGCTTAGCCCAGGACCGATCCCCGTTATCCGTTACCGTCTCCAGGCAAATCGAACACGAAACGGACCCAAAAGACTTGCCGCACGCGCCACCACTATCAACACCTGCTCCGCCACCTCCGTCTCCGTCATCAACCGCCACATCATTCTCACTATTCCCCAACCCCATCAACCCTCCTCCAAAATCAACACCCTTTGACCAAAAAGTAACAGAATTCTGCTCCTTCCCTCCTTCTCTCTCTCTCCCTCTCCCTCCCTCTCCCTCTCTCTCCCTCTCTCTCAATAAATCAAAACAAAGTTTCCAACTTTAACACAACCCAACAGAATTATGGCAGAATAAATTATGGGTTTGCTTGATTTGATTGGAATTCCAAAGTTAAACTGAATTTTGCCCCCTTTATATGGGTAAAATTTTGATCTTTTTTTCCTTTCCTCCTTCCCTCTTTCTCTTCTCTGTAAGTTATTGTTGTTGTTGTTTCTCTCTTTTGTTCTTGTTGTTGTTGTTGTTGTTGTTGTTTTGGTTTGGCTTCTCCCTCTTTCCCTGTTTTCTCTGTCTAATCTTAAAAAACTGTGTTTGTGCTTTTGTTTTGTTGGTGTAAGGAAAATGGGTTTGTGACCGTTGGATTCCGGGAGAGGTTGGATTGCTGTTGGGGGTAGTAATAACCGCTGTCCAAACCAAGAGAAGGTGGGGAATGGACGGTGGGGATTGGAGTTAGGGGGGATGTGATTGGACGGTGGGAGATCGGGTTCCCCCTCTGGATTTGATGCTTGGTTGAGGTTGACATTGGTTGTTAGCTTAGCATCAAACAAGTGTTCTTTCCTTTCTCCTATTTAATTAATCCATGTCTAAAAGGTTGCACTCCTTAATTGATTAGTTATGTCTGTGTGTGGTCTAGGGTAAGGTATTTTTTTTGCTTATGAAAATGGTTTTCCTCCATGGATTTGTTTAGAATGGAAGGGGTCAAATGTGAAATTGTGGGCAGGAGCTGGATTTGGGTTGGCTTGCCTTGGATTTCATGTGCCCCTCATTAGCTTTGTCTATTTCATATTCACATTAGCATATCCAAGAATTAATATAGTAGTAATATATTATATTATAATTAACTTCTAGAAATCAGATATAATATGATTTCAATATACTTTTAGTTTGAGCATTTGGTTTATAATAATTGATAGAATCAAAATATTGCCTATGTGTAAACAGAAGCAGGCCTTGATCAGATTATCAGGATTTCAGATATGTTATTATGAATGTCAAAGTTAGTGTGATCTTAGAAGTTTCTTCTCTATCAAGTTTAAGATTATATCTGTTGAAGATGTGCTTTGAGTAATTCTACCAAAAAAGAAAAGGAAGAAAGGAAAGGATGTGCTTTGAATAGTTGGATAGACTGATATAGGATTCAGGAACTGCAGGTGGAATTAGAAATCAGAATTCGCTATACATACTTTTGCCTGTGGAAGAGGATATGTTTCTTTTTTTTTTTCATATCTACTATCCAATCAGTGGTATGGTCTCAATCAACAGCAGTGCCAATTACAATAAATTTATCACACTACATAGTAATGCACAAATATCTGCATCAACACAGTCTCAGTGAATTTGCATGATCAGGGACAGGAATTGATGATTGGAGAAAGAGTCTGCATCAACCCACATAGGAAAAACTCATTTTCATTTCTTTTGTCGTCTAACCTTTCTCTTTTGACAGTACTGATGCTTAGACTCCAACAACTCATAATCAATTTCCCATAGGAAGAAAACTTAGTGATAGCATGTAATTTTTGTATCCATAAAAATTTAGTTAATGAATCTATTTGTTACTTTACTATCTTCAGTACTAGAAAATAAATGTGTGTCAATTTGCAACTTCTGAAAAAGTTAGAAAATGTCAGGCACAAATACACAGTACTGGTACAAAACAGCTTCATTCAATAGCTGTGTATACTATAGGTTACCTAAAATTCTTGCCTTAACGCCAAATACTTCTCTTAGCTCTCAAGGCTAGATAAAGGCAAGAGGCTGCAGCCTTTTATTAGGCTTACTTTTTGACCTGGGTTTCTATGCTTAAGTTGAGATTATCAAGCAAACCCATCATTTTATGAGATCAAAATTACTTGATCCACTAAACATCATACGTTGGGTAGATTCTCCTTCTCCACGTGCATATACATGCATCCATGGGTGGCAGCCAAATTAACATATAGAAGAGATGCAAAAGAGAATTACTTGTTGGGCTGGCCATATATGGAAAAAAATGACATATAGCAAGCAAACTTCTCCACATGGAATGCCTGGCTGGCAATGGCACCCTGGTTTCTGCCTACAAGGTGAAGCCTGCCTTGCACGGTTCATAATTAGTACATTTTGTCTGTCGGCCGCAGGGAATTTGGTGCATGCATGGAATTTACTTCTCCTCTTCTCTTAATTCAAAGCTTCTTCCTTGATCCTTTCCCTCCCTTGTAGGACTATAAAGCTTTTGCATTAATTCCTCTCTAATGCTTAAATTATCAAGTTGAGTCCTTAGGCCACACCCAGACTGCCAATTCCCTTGGCTGGTTCTGATGCAATGAGTTTAATATCATCATGGTTTCAAGTTTAAGATGATGTATACAGCTTGTTAAGGAAATTCAAACTAGAGTTACATAAATGTTTTTGTAGACTTAACCTAAAAAAATTTCGTAGTAAGATGATGTATTCATAGAAAATCAATTTCCTAGTAGTGATTACTCATTTATGACTAGAAAAAAAATTTGTGCAATGAGTTTCAAATTATTAAGGTCTTAAGTAATTACAGAGCATCTTTATGTGTGTGTATATATATATACATGTATATATTATATATATATGTATTATACATATATATATGTATGTATATCATATACATATATATACAGTGGCGGATCCAGGGAGGGGGGAAGCAGGGGCCAGGCCCCCTAAATCCAAAATATATTTAATTATGGTAATATTATTACAAAGCATCTAAGTTGATTTGGTGGTAAGTTGCTCCTTTTATATATATATATATATATATATATATGCAATTTCAATTTGAAAAGCACTATGATCGAATTTCTTTGGTCGAAGACCGGGAGATATATTGCATATATGTCAAAAGGGCCTCACCAGAGGCATAGCTACAAAGACAATTCCAAAACTCAGAACATCACAAGATTCACCTTACAGGGCCCTTATCCTCCAGTATAAGGCTATAAATTACAGTTGGAGGGGAATGAACAATCCATAATCCCGGACTGAATGAAGGAGCCAAATTAGACATAATCTGCGCTATTTTATTGGCAACCCTATTTACATGGCAAAATGAAAATAAAGATGGGGAGTGTAAATGATTCTTAATCTGAAGCACCAAGTCATGACACTCTCTGTTCCAAACGAAGTCATCAACAAGCCAAGTGATCACGTCCAGCTCTTCGGTTTCCATTTGAGTAGGAACGCTTCCACGTGTCTTGATTACTTCAATGCCAAACAACAATGCTTGCAGAGATAATTTAACTCTCCCACAATCGGCTATATTAGCCACAAAACCAAATAACCACTCACCAGAATCTCCTCTGCACACTCCACCAACTATGATCGAATTTCTGAATTGGGATTAATTAGAGCGAGCTAGAATATAAAACCAAAAAAAACAAGTAGCTGGGATGGATGTACGGTCGCAATTGCAGGTCAAAGAATGGTGGGTCAACGGGTCAAATTGGTATCATCCTTTTATCACTTTATGGTTATCTCTCTTCCAAACCCAGACTAAAGTAGCTATTTCGAAGGAATATGTCTATATGCAATGAATATTCGCTGGCTTTGGTAACATTGTACTTCATTTATTCCATCCACCGTGTCATGTACAAGAGCTTGGAAATTTGGCAAAAAGGAGGGACATTAATTATGAAAAATGGCAATAAGCTTAGGTGGCCAGCTAATGCCATGGCCCCCTAATACTACGGATTATTCCTAACTATGTAAATTACATATATCATGGCTCTACTTAAGGTAATCTTGTGATTTAACGTTGGCAATTATTCAGCTTATGTGCGGAATTTTGGGCTGAACCTATGTTCCCAAAACAAAGCAAGAGTAAGCTGACTATATTTTTTTCCCCATCTTGACTGCTTGATAAATATGCTATATTTGGCTTCCTAAGTAAAGGTTCTAATTCTGCCCATATTAGAGTGAAGAAGGTTGATTCAAGTTTATTCTCACAAAAAGAAAGGTTGATTCAAGTTTAGCAGGAAAAAAAGTAGAAAGAGAAGACTGTACCCTTCAATTTAGGCCAATTACATATTTTAATTTAATCATCAAAATTAACTTAATTCAACCAAACTTGTCTAAATTAATTACCAAAAATAGATGTTGAGCTTTTTGTACTAAATTGCACTGGCCTAATTATTCTACCAATGAAACTATGAAAAACACCTCATTTTTGAATTAGGTAGAGTTTATATAGAAGTGTACACGTTAAAGTAGATATAAACAAGAATACATATATTTGAAAATCTTGGTAGAGCCGTGTGATAACCCTCGTAATTAAGGTATAATGTGTTTACTTGATGAGGAAAGGTGCTGGATGTGAGTTGGTTTCGGTAGGTCTCGGTTGGCCGGACATTGGCCTCAGCTGGGTAGAACTGGTATGGGTGGATTAATTAACTAATCACCGATTAGTGTGTGCTTGGGGTAATTAACTGAGGATTAGTTAAGGGCTAAGTATGGGGCGAGGTGGCTGAGTTTTGTTGGTTGAGAGCATAAGCAGGAGGTGGATAGCTGGTGGTGGCAAATAAACATGAGGTGGAGAGCTGCTTGGGCTAGGTGGCAGATTTTGGTGCAAGAGGCAGCAAGTGGCTGCTTAGTCACCTGCTTGCCTCAGCCTTTTCTACCCAAGCAAGCACCTCAAGCCTCATTTCTGCCCCAAATTCGTGATAGGCTCAGGGAGAAGAAACACTCAGCCATCCTCCAAGTTCTCCCCAACAGCTAGCACACAAAGGAAGGGGGTAAGTGATTTGAGTTGCAATTCTTAAGGGTTTTGATATTAATTGGCTTGCTTGGTGTGCCGTTGGCCTAGGCAGTGAACCAATTCGGTTTTGTGAGAAGTATGTAACCTTGTTGTTGGATGTTGGCCTGATGAAGGACAGTATGTGAGGTTGGGGGCGTCAGTTGGTGAAATTAAGGCACGACTAACCCGCAGGAGGCCAATTGGTGTGCCTGGTGCGCAGAATTGCCCCTGCTGGTGGTCAATTAGTCCTTCCAGTGCTTGTTAGGCTTAGACAGGGTAACCTAAGGGTTTGTAGATTTAATAAACGCCCAAGTAGTTGTGCTATGCACTTGGTTTGGGTTGATGACTAGAGTTGGCGTACCAATACCTGTATTGGTGCCAACCAATTGATCTAACTTGGCTAGCTGGTATGTAGGCTAACTTGTGTGAGTTCCTACTGATGACTTGTGTTGCTGTATTTTATTGATGGATATTTGTGTGTGGCAGGTGCTAGAAACCCAAGAGCACCAAAGGAAGGAGAAGGGCCTAGTGAGGCCTAAATTTGTGTAAGTTTGATTGCATACTTGTGTGATGGCAGTGATGCCTATTGGCTTGGTGGATGATTCAATTACCTAATGAGATGGTACCTAAGGTGCAACTGAGATGTTGAGATGTTTATGATATGCCTTGGCTTGAGATGAGTCCGATATTCGGGCTATGCATTGTTAGTGTAATATGCCCAAAAGCCAATCATGGATGATTATTTGTAGTCATGTATACGCATTAAGGTTATTCCAATAAGTATCGTTTATGAGATAAACGCTTGCACATACTTATAACCCTAGAATATTTCATATTCTTAAATTGTCCCTAGTCGATTATTATTATGGATGGGTTGTAATAATAAACTAAGACTAGCGTATGTTGAGAATTGCATATGTGATATGAATTCTACATACGGGTACAAGTTAGAGAACTTGTGGACTGGACCGACCCACATAAGATCGCTACATGGAACGTTATATGTTTTGTCGATAGCGGTTCTTATAATGTATTGTCCTTAGACCTGTGATCATCAAGGTTCCCAACATGTGAGTCATATGCTTTGATATTATTCCTGGTCATCCGTAACTGGATAGACGTAAGGGTAATCATTGGGTGTATGATGAGTGTGTAATGGGTTTTGTATGATCCAGAGGGGATTCGTCCAACCCATATAACGGGTATATTATCGGAGTGTTTCTTGATAGAGTTGAACCGCAAATGCATGGCCATGCTCGGATAATGATATATGATATCATTGGTATCCGTTTCACCGGTTAACTCGAGGATCAAGAAACCGAGATTAAACATATGCGAGATTGACATATTCCATGTCTCGTATTTAATCTTGATAATGGGACGAAGGGACGATGACATGTTCCGAGGCACGTGGAATCAATATTGATCTTGTCGTTCGGGTGGCAATGATGTGTTGTTAGACGCCGCTCTTTGCTTATAATTGTAAAATGAGATTTTACGATTATTGCCGAACGTACAAGTGCCTACAGGGTCACACACATACAGCCGTTGGTTCGAGCAGGTGGTTGAATCGTAGTTGGACCATGGTTGAACCAAAGTGTGGTTGGACCGTGGTTGGACCAGGGTCATTTTTGGGCTTGTTTGGTTCACTAAATGTCAGATTTTTGAATCAAAACATGCTGAGTTGTGTTGATAATGCTTAATGGGAAACATAATTATGTGGAGACATAATCATGTTGCTTAGTGGACCACCATGTTGGCCATTAACTCCACTAATGCATTATGCTTTTGAGGGTTGAGTGATCAGATCACTATTGCTCATCTTCTTCCTCACACACACTTGTTCTTGAGAGAATTTTCAGAGCTTGAGAAGTGTTCTTGAGAGGTCTGAAAAATTGAGAGCAAAACACACATATCTTCTTTGTGAAAGAAGAGTCAAAACACCACACACAACTCCCGTTTCCTGTTGCTAGCACACCAGTTTGGGAGAGCTCGGGTTGAAGATCGTGAGATGTTCTTCTACCGGCTACAGCGGTTCGTGTGGATACCGTAGAGGGGCCAGGCTTTTGTCTGGCTCTAGCTGATTCGGTTCTACAGTTGGGTGAAAGACCTCAACCGTTACAGGTATGAAAAATTGTTATTCGGTTTAGCTCCCTTCACATGGATCCTCCATGTGTATCCGGTATTTCCGCTGCGCATACATGTTGTATTTTGTGCTTTTGATTGTCAATTGCATGAACCGGATACCAACATGCATTTCATGCATTCCATTTGCATCATGACATATATATGAGATGGTATTGTGATGGACCTTGCGGTGCTCCTAGGCTGCTTGGTCGACTGAGATGGTGGTGGTATTGTGCTTGGTGCCGTGTATGGTTCTGGTAGCCAATCGGTTAAGCCTCGTACGTGGGGCTGTAGGCTAAGGAGTAACACCTGTTGGCAAGGCTACCGGACCTGCAGGTAGGCTAGGTATAACCCCACGACAACTTACCCATGGGCTGATCACGGTGACTTGAGATGTTGGTTGTTGGATATGTTCTGCCGCTGTATGTGTCTTTGCTGATGCTTTGTATGTCACCTACTTATTGAGTCATTGACTCACCCCCCTCTTTCCACTCCCTTTGTTTCAGGTCAAGGAGATAATCAGCTTGGTGAGGGAAGGCCCGAGAGGCACGTGTTGTGAAATGCCCCGACTCGTATTTACCGTACACAGTAAACACGTGCCGGAACTGTGACGACCCAACCAAACCAAGCCCAGCATATAGTGGATACAACAGATATCCGGGCTCAACACCCAAAATAAAAAACAACAACAATAACTCAACCGGCCTAATGGCCCAATAATAGTAAAAATAATGCACAGCGGAAGACTTAACAACTCACAAAGACACTGTATGCGACACTGATGCAAACTATGGATCCGAGCCCTGTCCAAGGGATAACGCCGCAGCCTGTCTGGAATGCACCAAACCTGTACCACAAATAACTCATCCTACGGGATGAAAGCGCGCAGGTGAGGGGTGAGTCCGAAGTGCTCACCGACAAAGGATAGACAATCAATATGCACACTAAAATTACTCAAGTCGAAAACAAGGAAAAACCTGCCAAAATAAAACAAATCAAAAGACCCAAATAAAATCCAGTTTCCAATTTTATCTTTTCCGGGCCCCGTCACGGATGAGCTAGAGGTCAGGCCTGATTATCAACATATTCCGGGTGCCAGACCAAATCCAGAGAACCCAGAGATCGACATCCCAAAAATACGAACCCAGGGATAGACATCCCAAAAATAATCACGGGATAGACATCCTAAGCATAGACATGCTTATCATAAGTAACCCAGGTCACGGCCACCACGAAATAGTCTTAAACCATCGAGTCGTACCACTACTTACCACGTGACAATTATGTTATCATCATCAAAACCAAGTCACAGGGATCGATATCCCTAACCAAAATACCGGGATAGACATCCCATCCAAAATACCAAGGATCGACATCCTTGTCACAATTTAATATTTATTAACCCATTATTCTTAAACCGAAAAGACGCAAGGATAAACATCCAAAACCAACATGGGATAAACATCCCGACAACAATCTAGACCATGGGATAAACATCCCGAAACATACCACAGCAAACACAATACTCAACAATGCAATAATCATCAAAACATAATAACCGAGTAATACAGGCACATATTGAAGGAAATCCATCCTCACCTTGGCCGATTACTCAACTCCGGAAACAATGACCGGTCCAACGCCGGCTCCTCGGGAAACTGCCCGATATCCAAACCTATACAACAAAATAATACATACACATAAATGCACATAATCGGTATGCTATGATGCCCAAACTGCGAAATAAACCCATCCCGGTTCTTATCCTTTATTATCATCTTTTACCGAAAATATAATACCGTACGTATATCCGAATACAATTTCGGTACCATACTTTAATTAAAACTTTTCTCAAAGTATTTTCATAAAATAATTATAATTTTTTTCCAAAATCATAATTACCATTTTTTTCCTGGAAATTATAACATATGTATATATTTTCCATAATATTTCCATAATATACACCATAATATATTTTTTCCAAATAGCATTTACATTAATTATTCAAAATTTACCCATTATTTCCTTCCCAGAAATTATTATTTACTAAGTATATATATTCCCAAATTATTTATTTTCCCAAGATTATTTCCTTTTCAAAATTATATTTTCAGAATTATATAGTCCATAAATATATATATCTAGATTTTAATCTTTTTTTTTTAAAAACGGACTGGGCCAAAAGACTAGGCCCAACCTCAATACTCCTAGGGCCCAACTGGTTCAGCCCACGAATGAGCAGGCCCTTAGGCTCAGCCCAGCACAAAGCCTGGGCCAAGCACCACGGCCCACCCATCAACCCAGCTCCCAACATGCGGGTCGACCCGACCCGTGAACCATCTTAACCGGGTCGTCTTCCTCACCTTGGTGGTGGCGGGTTGCAGGCGGCATGGCGTGGCAGGGCGCGAGCAGGTGGTGGTTCGCGGGAGGCAGAAGCGGCGGAAGGAGAACACGCCTGCTGGAGGCGAACGGCGAACGGCTGTTGGTGTGACTCGGCAGCGGCGAGGACCGGGTCTCCACTCGGACGGCGTCAGTTGCAGCAGAGCTTGGGGCAACGATGGTGGTGACCGGCAAGGAGAAGAGGATTGCGCGCGCGAGGGAGGAGACAAAGGCGGCTGGGTCGCGGCGACAAGGTGGTCGTTGGTGGTGGTGGCCGGCTGCGGTGGTGGCTGATGCTCCTCCTCCTCCTCCTTTTCTTTTTTTTTTCTTTTCCGTTTCCCGATTTCCATTTCTTTTTTTTTCCCTTCTTTCATTTCTTTTTTTTCCTCTCTTTTTTTTTTCCTTCTCCTCCTCTTTCTTTTCTCTCTTTTTTTTTTCTTCCCTCTTTTTTCCTCTTTTCCTCTCTTTTCTTCTCTTCTTTCTTTTCTCTTTTCTTTCCTCTTCTCTTCCTTCCCCCTTCTTCTTCACCGGCTTTAAACTTTTTTTTTTAACAACTATTTGGCATGTGAGCTTCAATAATGTAAATCGTCTGCATTACGAAGCGAGTTCGATCCGGACCAGAAAATAACTGATACCCCCTTAGTTATTTTCCGGTGCGATTTTTCTGAGAATTCCGGGACCCGAGAAAATACCAATTTAGGCCCGAAAAATCCACAAAAAAATCACGAGCGCGGGAAAACTCTCGGTTTCGAAAAACGATGCTCGATTTACCTTGAATTAATTACCCAAGATTAATTCAACAGTATATCACGGTAAAAAGACTTTTACAGTCTCGGTAAAAATTCAAAATTTTTACCCGGGCTGTTACAGTCTACCCACCTTAAAAAGAATTTCATCCCCGAAATTTCGTCTTATCCGTGGGTCCTACCACGGTAAGCTTCTGGCACACTCTGCCAGGTGTCCAACTCAACGCGGATACCGCTTATACCCTTAAGCGACATCTCATCCTCTATAAGAACCAAACCTCATGACTGGCAAACTCACACACAGTCATGGACTCTCCAATCCGATCTCGTACTACCTCTGACTCCGAGAACAACAGCTACATCGGCGGCACTGCCTTCCCGACAAGCTCCGATGAAGAACCTCCAAAGAAGCGGTTCAAAACCAACATCATTGGCCTGAAGGAACACATGGTGGTCTCCAGCAGACGGAGTAAGAAGCGTGCTGTCAAAGGAGCTGAGGATCGGAAGGGCAAGGCGATAGCTGAAAGCAGCACTCCGCAGCAGACGCTGACGCAGCTGAACGTCTCACTGAAGAAGATCAGCTCGGCGGTGTTGCAGATCAAACTGGCGTGCGCGGAGCTCTTCCCTCACATGAAAAATGTCCAAAAACTTGTAAAAGATCTAGAGAAGCAAGTAACTCAATAGAGTACTTCTTCTCCGCTGTAAAACTGTTATGCTTTAAATAAAATAAGTTTCCTTTTTAAATCAAAATCTCTTGTGTTACGAAATCTCTCGTTAAACAGAAAAATAAAACATCTCAAAGCAAAATAAAAATCAACTATAAGAATATAAAATCAAATATAAAAAAATTAAAAACAAAACTCGTTTAACAAAATCAAAACATAAAAAAGTTAAAACAAAAACACGTTTTCATGATCGGCGCCCAAATCGGTCCTAAGCATCCTCGATCCCGAGAGACGTGACATACGGAGCTAACGGTGACGATCACGAGAGCGTCCTGTGTCCCTCGAAAGAAACGTTACCCACTTGTTCACAATTTCCGCATGAGCCAAAAACGTCTGTCAAGTCTTGTATCCCTCCACAATGTCCGAACAGCTGTAAACTTGTCGCACATGCACTCTACTCGAGGTATGGTTCCATCAGTCCAGCCTCAGCGGTCACGAATGCATGTGATAAAAGATGCAGGAAATAATGAAAAATCATAAAAAAAAGGACAAGGTAGCCAGAGCGAAAGAAAATCGTGAGATGGAAAAAGGCTGAAAAACTCTGGCATTGTAGCCCGAAAAACGTATAAAGTAACAAAGCAATAAATGAAAGCAACGACAAATTTCAAAAAGCAAATCTTGAAAATCGAAAATAGTAATCATGCTCCCCATAAGAGTATAAAAGACGGAGCAGTGAGGTGTAAATCATCAAAAACATTTAAAGCAAACAAAACACTCAGGCAACCAAAACCACAACGTTCAGAAACAAAATACCCACGCGTCCAAAACACGATGCCTGCTCCATCATCCGTTCGTCGAAGGTGCCAATCTAGGTAGAAGAAACCGGCTGGCCTACAGCATGGTCAACGAGCGTCCCGAAGAACTACCGAACGAGCTCGGCAGAATGCCGCGTCTGGTCTTTGTCGACGAACTCTACTCATCGAAATTCTTCGTCACTCCCATGGAATAGACATTCTTCCTAGAGGACCAAGGAACCCTGAGGACCTCCTACTACGGCTCGGCAAACTCCATCATGTTCTTCATCTCCGAAAGACTTCAGAAGTTCAACCTAGAGTCCACTTGCCACTTCCTGGAGCAAGGTACCTACTACCAGCTCTCGATGACGGCCCAGAGCATGCCCAGAGTCACTCGTCTGCTCGTAACTTGGCCAAAGGCCCGACTACTGGTGTGGAACTACAAAGGAGTCACTAGGCGTTCCCAGGAGTTCTCGCGTACTCTGAGGGACCTGAAGAACCAGTAAAAACCAAACATGGTTCTTCTCACCGGAGACCCAGTGGCAGCCTCAAGACGATCACGGTCTCATCCCACTCCGGTTCCCTCAAGCAAACCGGTTCGAGCTTCCAGGCCAGAACAACGCAGGCGGCATGTGGTTCTCGTGGAGCGACAACATCCAAGTCAACATCAACAATGACCCCACTAGCTTCCGGGTCACGTCGTTCCAAGGCGATGAATGTATTTCTTTTATTTTTATAAAATATCACTGTAATATTTATCTTTGTAATCAACATATTAGTATTATTAATAATATTTATATTTCCGCTTATTTATGGCATTATTACCTCTTATGTGTATGTTCTGCGACAGCTGGCGTCCCTTGACTGGATCCATAATGCACTAACTAAAATGATATAAAATAATAAACAAATGGAGCGAACTATACAAACAGGAACAACAAACACACAAAGACTGCCCAACAAGACCTAACGCCTGCTCCGCTACCAAAATGAAACGCCCCGACCCGTATTTACCGTACACAGTAAACACGTACCGGAACTGTGACGACCCAACCAAACCAAGCCCAGCATACAGTGTATACAACAGATATTCGGGCTCAACAGCCCAAAATAAAAAACAACAACAATAACTCAACCGGCCCAATGGCCCAATAATAGTAAAAATAATGCACAGGGGAAGACTTAACAACTCACACAGACACTGTATGCGCACTGATGCAAACTATGGATCCGAGCCCTGTCCAAGGGATAAGGTCGCAGCCTGTCTGGAATGCACCAAACCTGTACCACAAATAACTCATCCTACGGGATGAAAGCGCGCAGGTGAGGGGTGAGTCCGAAGTGCTCACCGACGAAGGATAGACAATCAATATGCACACTAAAATTACTCAAGTCGAAAACAAGAAAAAACCTGCCAAAATAATTCAGTTTCCAATTTTATCTTTTTCGGGCCCCGTTACGGATAAGCTAGAAGTCAGGCCTGGTTATCAACATATTCCGGGTGCCAGACCAAATCCAGAGAACCCAGGGATCGACATCCCAAAAATACGAACCCAGGGATAGACATCCCAAAAATAATCACGATAGACATCCCAAGCATAGACATGCTTATCATAAGTAACCCAGGTCACGACCACCACGAAATAGTCTTAAACCATCGAGTCGTACCACTACTTACCACGTGACAATTATGTTATCGTCATAAAAACCAAGTCACAGGGATCGACATCCCTAACCAAAATACCGGGATAGACATCCCATCCAAGGATCGACATCCTTGTCACAATTTATTATTTATTAACCCATTATTCTTAAACCGAAAAGACGCAAGGATAAACATCCAAAACCAACATGGGATAAACATCCCGACAACAATCTAGACCATGGGATAAACATCCCGAAACATACCACAACAAACACAATACTCAACAATGCAATAATCATAAAAACATAATAACCGAGTAATACAGGCACATATTGAAGGAAATCCATCCTCACCTTGGCCGATTACTCAACTCCGGAAACAATGACTGGTCCAAACCTATGACAACAACACAATACATACACATAAATGCACATAATCGGTATGCTGTGATGCCCAAACTGCGAAATAAACCCATCCCGGTTCTTATCCTTTACTATCATCTTTTACCGAAAATATAATATCGTACGTATATCCGAATATAATTTTGGTACCATACTTTAATTAAAACTCTTCTCAAAGTATTTTCATAAAATAATTATAATTTTTTTCCAAAATCATAATTACCATTTTTTTCCTGGAAATTATAACATATGTATATATTTTCCATAATATTTCCATAATATACACCATAATATATTTTTTCCAAATAGCATTTACATTAATTATTCAAAATTTACCCATTATTTCCTTCCCAGAAATTATTATTTACTAAGTATATATATTCCCAAATTATTTATTTTCCCAAGATTATTTACTTTTCAAAATTATATTTTCAGAATTATATAGTCCATAAATATATATATCCAGATTTTTATCTTTTTTTTTTAAAAAACGGACTGGGCCAAAAGACTAGGCCCAACCCCAATACTCCCAGGGCCCAACTGGTTCAGCCCACGAGCTCATGAGCAGGCCCTTAGGCTCAGCCCAGCACAAAGCCTGGGCCAAGCACCACGGCCCACCCATCAACCCAGCTCCCAACATGCGGGTCGACCCGACCCGTGAACCATCTTAACCGGGTCGTCTTCCTCACCTTGGTGGTGGCGGGTTGCAGGCGGCGTGGCGTGGCGGGGCGCGAGCAGGTGGTGGTTCGCGGGAGGCAGAAGCGGCGGAAGGAGAACACGCCTGCTGGAGGCGAACGGCTGTTGGTGTGACTCGGCAGCGGCGAGGACTCGGACGACGTCAGTTGCAGCAGAGCTGGGGGCAACGATGGTGGTGACCGGCAAGGAGAAGAGGATAGCGCGCGCGAGGGAGGAGACGAAGGCGGCTGGGTCGCGGCGACAAGGTGGTCGTTGGTGGTGGTGGCCGGCTGCGGTGGCGGCTGATGCTCCTCCTCCTCCTCCTTTTCTTTTTTTTTTTCTTTTCCGTTTCCCGATTTCCATTTCTTTTTTTTTTCCCTTCTTTCATTTCTTTTTTTTCCTCTCCTTTTTTTTCCTTCTCCTCCTCTTTCTTTTCTCTCTTTTTTTTCCTCTTTTCCTCTCTCTTTTTCTCTTCTTTCTTTTCTCTTTTCTTTCCTCTTCTCTTCCTCCCCCCTTCTTCTTCACCGGCTTTAAACTGTTTTTTTTTTAACAACTATTTGGCATGTGAGCTTCAATAATGTAAATCGTCTGCATTACGGAGCGAGTTCGATCCGGACCAGAAAATAACTGATACCCGCTTAGTTATTTTCCGGTGCGATTTTTCTGAGAATTCCGGGACCCGAGAAAATACCAACTTAGGCCCGAAAAATCCACAGAAAAATCACGAGCGCGGGAAAACTCTCGGTTTCGAAAAATGACGCTCGATTTACCTTGAATTAATTACCCAAGATTAATTCAACAGTATATCATGGTAAAAAGACTTTTACAGTCCCGGTAAAAATCTAAAATTTTTACCCGGGCTGTTACATGTTGATAGATGATGGGTACTAAGCCAACTCTGGTTCTAGCTAAAGTTAGTGTACATGGCAATAAGTGGCTCAAACCAACACAAGTTTGATGTACAAAACCTATATGAAAATCAGCTGGTTGTAGTGTGTTTAATCCCGTATCTTTATATGTGATACTGTTGTTGATGTTTGCTGCGCGGTAGGGTGAGATGCCCGTCGGGCTAGCTTCTGCTCAATGATTGTTGTAGGCCTTTGGGTGCCTTGTGGCATACTTAGGATGTGCAAGGCACCTGGCCGGTCACGTAGAGACGAGGCGTGACAGTTTTGGTAGCGGAGCGTGGTTTAATTTATGTTAAAGGGCTTACGCTATAAATTGTCGTTAAAGGCTGTTACCCATCATTAGAGACCGTGGGATGGTGAGAGCTAACTTGTCTATGTTGGTTTTCTTGTATTTTGGGCGTAGGTAAGCCGACAAAAAGGAAGTTGGGAAAGGAAGTGTTTACTGAGGTGGTTGCCCCGGATGTGCATTCTGTTCAGGATGCTGAGGATGTAGATGATGAGACTTACATCCCAGGGGCTGCTAGTGATGAGTTGCCCAGCGAAGCAGAGTATTCAGATGCCTCTCAAGAGATGCCTTTAGAGGTGCTGAAGGTAGGCTTACATGGTGTTAATAGGGCAGTTGAAACCATGGCTGAAGCGATTGCTGCTGATTGGAATAGAAGGGAAGACCCGATACCCCGAGTTCAAAGTGGGGAATCTCCCTTAGTGACCTTTGTAAAACTCGATCCACCAACATTTTTTGGTGCTGAAAATGAAGATCCACAATGATTTCTTGATGATGTGTGGAAATGTTGCCAAGTGATGGAATGTACAGATCACCGAGTAGTAGCTCTTGCGGCCTTTCGACTAAAGGGGGATGAAGCCAATAATTGGTATTGAGTCAAAAATAAGGGAGATGATGTCTGATGCTGCCCCGTGGACCTGGACTGAGTTCCATGCTGCTTTCCTGGAGCGAATCCTTTCTGAGAGTGTTAGGGATCAGAAGGCGGCAGAATTTGAACTATTAAGGCAAGGAGACATGACAGTAGGGGAATATGAAACTAAGTTTATAAACTTGTCCAAGTATGCCTTGCACATGATCCCAGATGAGCGGAGGAAGATCAAAAGGTTCATTGGAGGACTGAAGGGTTACATATATAACTCTTTAGTGGCTATTCCATTCAGCTTCCATGCTGAAGCAGTTGACAAAGCTCGGGCAATTGAAATAAAGACTCAAGCTGATAGAGGTGAGGCAAGTGTCAAGAGGATAAGGCAAGATAATACTCAAAACCAACAAAGTTTTACTGCTGGTTCAAGCCAATTTCGTGGGCGTGGTAAGACAGGATTGTGGGTTAACCAACCTAGGGCTCGTTTCAGAGGTAGTCCTAGTTATGGTGTCCCAAGCTTTGGGGGGAGTTCGATGAGACCTGTAACTAGCCAATTTCAGGGTATTCAAAGTATACAAATGAGGCCCAATAGTTTGTGCTTCAGGTGTGGCAAGTTTGGACATATGTCACGGGAATGCCCGGTGGGGCAAAATTTGTGTTACATGTGTGGGCAGGCTGGGCATATAACCAGGGAGTGTCCCGTTGGGCAATCATCTATGGCATCTAGTGTAGCATCACCACCGCCAAGGTCACAGCGGGCTGATAGCCAGTCTTCTTTTCGAGGCAGGGGAGGTACTGGTCGTGGAACTGCAAGTAGAGGCAACAGCTATCAACCCGGCCAGGGACAGGCTAGGGTGTTTTGCTTGACTTAGGAGGATGCAAAAGCCTCCAACACTGTTGTGATAGGTATACTGAAAGTTAATTTGTACCCTGCATTGTGTTTAATTGATACAGGGTATACGCACTCTTTTGTTAACTCCTATTTTGTTAAGTAATTTGATGAAATACCTGTTAGTCTCGGAAGTCCGTTGGCTATGTACACGCCTCTTGATGAGCGTGTCTATGTGGATAGAGTGTGTTGGGGGTGTGATATTTGTGTGATGGATCATCAATTGCCGATAGATTTATTGTTGTTGCCGATGGAAGACTTTGATGTGATCTTAGGCATGGATTGGTTGTCTCGGTATGGTGCCCGTGTTGATTGTGCGAATAAAAGGGTGAAGTTTCAGCCTATTAGGGAGGCAAAATTTATTTTTCAGGGGAAGTTTGTTTCATCTCAACCCTAAATAATTTCTACGGTGAAAGCAGCTCGAGTAGCACGACAAATCGATTGTTTGTATTTGGCATCAGTACAAAGTGTAGGTGAGCCAAAAATTTCGATTGATCAAGTTCCTGTTGTTAATGAGTTCCTTGATGTTTTCCCTGATGACTTGCCGGGATTACCGCTGGAACGTGAGATTGAGTTTGGCATTGAACTTGTGTCTAGGACAGAACCAGTGTCAATTACACCCTTTCGGATGGCCCCTACAGAATTGAGGGAGTTGAAAACTCAGCTACAAGATTTGCTGGACAAGAGATTTATCAGACCTAGTGTGTCTCCGTGGGGAGCTCCTATTTTGTTTGTCAAAAAGAAAGATGGTTCGATGAGAATGTGTGTTGATTATCAACAATTAAATAAGCTGACGGTGCGAAATAAGTATCCATTGCCACGCATCGACGATTTGTTTAATCAGTTGCAGGGAGCCAAATACTTCTCAAAAATTGATTTGAGATCAGGGTATCATCAGTTGAGGATAAAGGAGAAGGATGTGCGAATAACAGCCTTCCGGACACGGTATGGGCACTACGAATTTTTGGTGATGCCATTTGGTTTAACCAATGCACCAGCAGCATTTATGGATTTGATGAACCGAATATTCAAGCAGTACCTTGATTAGTTTGTGATTGTGTTTATTGATGATGTGCTTGTCTATTCAAAGACCAAAGAGGAGCATGAAGAACACTTGAGAATTGTGTTGCTGATTCTACGGGAGGAAAAGTTGTTTGCAAAGTTCTCCAAGTGTGAGTTCTGGTTGGAAAAGGTGTCATTCTTAGGCCATGTTATATCGGCTGAGGGCATTGAAGTAGACCCCCAGAAAGTGGAGGCAATTGTGAAGTGGCCGAAGCCGACCAATGTAACAGAAGTACAAAGTTTCCTCGGGTTGGCAGGATATTACCGACGGTTTGTTGAAGGCTTTTCTTCAATTGCTGCACCTTTATGTGGGTTGACACAAAAGAAGAAGCCATTTGTATGGTCTGATGCTTGTGAAACTAGCTTCCAGGAGTTAAAACATAGGTTAACAACAGCACCAATACTTGCGTTGCCTAAGGAAGAAGGTGTATACACCGTGTACTATGATGCATCAAGAGTTGGATTGGGCTGTGTTTTAATGCAAGATGGCAGGGTGATTGCGTATGCGTCCCGAAAACTCAAGAAGAATGAGGAGAATTACCCGGTGCACGATCTTGAGATGGCAGCAGTAGTATTTGCTTTGAAAATTTTGAGGCATTACTTGTATGGGGAGCCTTGTGAAATTTACACGGATCATAAAAGTTTGAAGTATATAATGGAGCAGCGGGATCAGAACTTGAGGCAACGAAGATGGGTTGAGATGTTGAAAGATTATGATTGTGTCATCAAGTACCATCCCGGTAAAGCTAATGTTATAGCAGATGCACTTAGCCGGAAATCTGTTGGTAGTTTAGCACATTTTGGTGTGGTCAGAAGGCCTGCAGTTGGGGCTTGGCATGAATTGTTGGATCAAGAATTACATTGCTCAGTTGCTGAATCGGGGGCATTGTTAGCTTACTACCAGGTGCGCCCCACTTTAAATGATGAGATAGCAAAAGCTAAGAATGACGATGCTGAAACTAAGTCGTGAAAAGAAAAAGTAAACCGAGGGGAACTAGTTGGATTTTTTGTTGGTGATGATGGAATTCTTAGATGCGGTACGAAAGTATATGTTTCTGATGTCGGAAATCTCCGCGGCAGACTACTGAATGAAGCTCATCAAACTAGATACACATTACACCCAGGATCCACCAAAATGTACCATGTTTTAAAAACACATTACTGGTGTAACAACATGAAGAGGGACGTGGATGATTATGTCTCTAAATGTTTGATATGTCAGCAAGTGAAGGGAGAACACCAAAAACCACCAGGGTTGCTTCAGCCCTTGTCAGTTCCAGAATGGAAGTGGGAAAGAGTGACCATGGATTTTGTCAGCGGGTTGCCATGTATTTTGTCAGCGGGTTGGCCCAGACTGCAAGCGGATTTGATTCCATTTGGGTAATCGTTGATAGATTGACCAAATCTGCTCATTTTCTTCCGGTGAAAAGTACTTATAATTTTGCCAAGCTAGCACTGGTTTACATTGATGAGGTTGTGAGGCTTCATGGTGTGCCTGTTTCAATTGTATCTGATAGGGGTACGCAGTTCACATCGAGATTTTGGCGAAGCTTCCAGGAAGCATTGGGAACCCAACTCGACTTGAGTACTGCGTTTTACCCGCAAACTGATGGGCAAAGTGAACGGGTGATATAAATTCTGGAAGATATGTTGCGAGCTTGCATGCTAAGTTATGAGGATAGTTGGAATAAATACTTATCATTGGTTGAATTTGCCTATAACAATAGCTACCAATCCAGTATTGGTATGGCTCCATTTTTGAGGTGTTATATGGTCGCAGGTGTCGAACACCGATCTGTTGGGATGAAGTTGGGGTCAGAAAATTTATAGGGCATGAAGTTGTTGAGCTGACAGCCGAAAAGGTAAAAATAGCCTGTGAAAATCTAGCCACAGCCCAGAGCAGGCAAAAGTCCTATGCAGATAATAGAAGACGGGACTTGGAGTTCTCAGTTGGGGATATGGTTTTCCTTAAAGTTTCACCCACAAAAGGAGTGCTACGATTCGGAAGAAAAGGGAAATTAAGTCCCCGTTATTTGGGTCCATTTGAGGTACTCGAAAAGATCGGACCAGTGGCGTATCGTCTTGAAATGCCCCGACCCGTATTTACCGTACACAGTAAACACGTGCCGGAACTGTAACAACCCAACCCAACAAAGCCCAACATACAGTGTGTACAACAGAAATCCGGGCTCAACAGCCCATAATAAAAACAACAGTAATAACTCAGCACGGCCCAATGGCCCAATAATAGTAAAACAATGCACAGCGGAAGGCTTAACAACTCACAATACACTGTATGCGACACTGATGCAAACTATGGATCCAAGTCCTGTCCAAGGGATAACGCTGCAGCCTGTCTGGAATGCACCAAACCTGTACAACAAATAACTCATCCTACGGGATGAAAGCCCGCAGGTGAGGGGTGAGTCCGAAGTGCTCACCGACGAAGGAAAGACAATCAATATGCACACTATAAAACTCAAGGTCCAAAAACAGGCAAAAACCGCCAAATACATACCAAACCGAAAGACTGGACCCAAAACCCGGTCCAAGACCAAAAGACTCAAATAAAATCCAATTTCCAATTTTATCTTTCCGGGCCCCGTCACGGATAAGCTAGGGTCGTACCAGGTTATCAATCTGTTCCTGGTGCCAGATCAAAAAGAACCCGGGATCAACATCCCAATATCAAACTCAGGTATCAACATCCCAATCAAACTGGCATCAACATGCCCATCACAAGTAACCCAGATCATGGCCACCACAAAACAGTCTCAAACCATCCGGTCGTACCACTACTTACCACGTGACAATTATTATACCGTCATTAAAATCAAATCACAGGGATCGGCATCCCTAACCAAGATACCGGGATAGACATCCCATCCAAAATACCAAGGATCGACAACCTTGTCACAATTTATTATTAATTCATTATACTTATTCCAAAAGACACAGAAAATCAACACGGGAATAAACATCCCAAAAACCAACATGGGATAAACATCCCGACAATAATCAAGACCATGGGATTAACATCCCGAGACAAACCACAACAAACACAATACTCAACAATGCAATAATCCACAAAACACAATACCGAGTAATACAGGCACATATTGAAGGAAATCCATCCTCACCTTGGCCGATTACTCAACTCCGGAAAACAATGACCGGTCCGACGCCGGCTCCTCGGGAAACTGCCCGATATCCAAACCTATACCACAAGACAATATATACACATAAATGCACATAATCGGTATGCTATGATGCCAGTACTGCGAATTATACCCATCCCGATTCATATACTTTATTTCCATCTTTTACCGAAAATATTTAACCATACGTATTTCCGAATATAATTTCGGTACCATACTTTAATTAAAACTCTTTTCCAAAATATTTCCATAAAATAATTATAATTTTCCAAAATTATAATCTCCATAATTTCCAGCAAAATAATAACCTAATTATAATTTTCAAAAAATATTTATATAGTATTTATCCTTTTTCTAAATACATATAATAGTATTTTCCAACTCAAAATATAATTAACTTTAATTTCCAAAGTACATATACATATGATTCCCACAACCATAATTTTCCTGGAAAATAATTTATATATATAAAATTCCCAGAAATTATTTCATGGTATAAATATATTTTTCCCAAATAACACTAGTTTTTCCCAAAACATTACTTAATTATTTATCAAAGCATATATATTTATATTTTTCGTAAAATACCAAAATTAAACTAACCATAATTTTCTCAAAGTAATTATATAATTTTTTTCCAAAATTATAAACCAGATTAATAAATAAATACCTATATATATATTTTTTATTATTTTTTTTAACTGGACTGGGCCATGAACAGTAAGTCCATGCCCAGCCCAGAACAGCCCAACAGCAGGCCCAAGTCACACAGGCCAAACCCCGGCCCATCAACACACCCAGCCCGGCAGGCATCCGGGTCAGCCCGACTAAGGTCACGACCCGATAGCAGAAGCAGGTTACTCACCTCGGGTTCAGCGTCGGCGGCAGGGACGGGCGAGGGGAAGGTTGGCGCGGGGTCGGCGACATCGGGGCGACTCGACTGGAGGTGGAAAAGCGGCGCTGCGTCGCCGGTGTCATCGTCAGCGGCGCGGTGAGGGAGATCCGCGGGTCTGCCGACGGGTCAACGGCAACTGGCGGAGCGTCCGGCGGCGTAAGGCGACTGGGAGGGCGGCATCGAGGTCGCGTCGGCGAGGAGACGATGCTGGTGGCGGCGGTGGCACGAGACACGGCGGGGAACGGCTTCACGTGCACAATAACCGGGGAAGGTGACGCACTGTTCATCTTCTTCGTTTTTTTTTTCCTTTTTCTGAATTTCTTATTTTCTTCTTTTTGCTTCTTTTTTCTATTTTTCTGATTTTCTTCTTCTCTTTTTTTTTCGGTTTCTATTTTTTTTTCTTTCTTTCTTTCTTCTCTTTTTTTTCCCCTCTGTATTTATTTTTTTTCTATTTTTGTTTTTGTTTTTCCTTCCTTTTTTTTCCCTTTTTCCTTCCTTTTTTTTCCCTTTTTCCTTTTCTTTTTTTCTCTCCTTTTCCTTTTTTTTTTCTCTTCTCCTCCTCTTCCTCTCCTGCTTCCATTCTTTTATAGACGTGAAACATTGTGCGCCTGTGATTCCTTCAATAATGCAGCTTGTCTGCATTGTTGAAGCGAGTCCGGTCCGGACCAGAAAATAACTGATACCCCCTTAGTTTTTTTCCGGTGTGATTTATCCGAGAAATTTCGAAACCCAAAAAATACCAACTTAGGCCCGAAAAATCCACGGAAAAATCACGAGCGCGGGAAAACTCTCGGTTTCGAAAAACGACGCTCGATTTACCTTGAATTAATTACCCAAGATTAATTCAACAGTAAATCACGGTAAAAAGACTTTTACAGTCCTGGTAAAATCAAAAATTTTACCCGGGCTGTTACACATCTTGCATTGCCACCAAACTTATCACAAATACACCCGGTGTTTCATGTACAATGCTAAGGAAATATCTTCCGGACCCCTCACAAGTTTTAACACTACAGGAGATTCAATTAGGGGAGGAATTAACTTATAAAGCTCAGCCAATTGAGATAGTAGATAGGCAGGTACGCATACTCCGTAATAAGGAGGTCGTTTCTATGAAAGTTTTATGGGAAGATCCCTTTGGACAGGAGGTTACTTGGGAGTCCGAAAAAGAAATGCTGGACAAGTACCCACACTTACTCTCAGGTAAATTCGAGGACGAATTTATATAAGGGAGAGATGATGTGATACCCTCGTAATTAAGGTACAATGTGTTTACTTGATGAGGAAAGGTGCTGGATGTGAGTTGGTTTCGGTAGGTCTCTGTTTGCCGGACATTGGCCTCAGCTGGCTAGAACTAGTACGGGTGGATTAATTAACTAATCACCGATTAGTGTGTGCTTGGGGGGAATTAACTGAGGATTAGTTAAGGGCTAAGTATGGGGCGAGGTGGCTGAGTTTTGTTGGTTGAGAGCATAAGCAGGAGGTGGATAGCTGGTGGTGGCAAATAAACATGAGGTGGAGAGCTGCTTGGGCTAGGTGGCAGATTTTGGTGCAAGAGGCAGCAAGTGGCTGCTTAGTCACCTGCTTGCCTCAGTTGTATCTGCCTAAACAGGCACCTCAAGCCTCATTTCTGCCCCAAATTCGTGATAGACACAGGGAGAAGAAACACTCAGCCATCCTCCAAGTTCTCCCCAGCAGCTAGCACACAAAGGAAAGGGGGTAAGTGATTTGAGTTGCAATTCTTAAGGGTTTTGATATTAATTGGCTTGCTTGGTGTGCCGTTGGCCTAGCCAGTGAACCAATTTGTTTTTGTGAGAAGTATGTAATCTTGTTGTTGGATGTTGGCCTGATTAAGGACAGTATGTGAGGTTAGGGGCGTCAGTTGGTGAAATTAAGGCACGACTAACCCGCAGGAGGCCAATTGGTGCGCCTGGTGCGCATAATTGCCCCTACTGGTGGTTAATTAGTCCTTCCAGTGCTTGACAGGCTTAGACAGGGCTACCTGAGGGTTTGTAGATTTAATAAACGCCCAAGTAGTTGTGCTATGCACTTGGTTTGGGTTGATGACTAGAGTTCGCATACCAATACCTGTATTGGTGCCAACCAATTGATCTAACTTGGCTAGCTGGTATGTAGGCTAACTTGTGTGAGTTCCTACTGATGACTTGTGTTGCTATGTCTTTTATTGATGAATATTTGTGTGTGGCAGGTGCTAGAAACCCAGGAGCACCAAAGGAAGGAGAAGGGCCTAGTGAGGCCTAAATTTGTGTAAGTTTGGTTGCATACTTGTGTGATGGCAGTGATGCCTATTGGCTTGGTGGATGATTCAATTACCTAATGAGATGGCACCTAAGGTGCAACTGAGATGTTGAGATGTTTATAATATGCCTTGGCTTGAGATGAGTCCGATATTCGGGCTATGCATTTCATGCATTCCATTTGCATCATGACATATACATGAGATGGTATTGTGATAGACCTTGCGGTGCTCCTAGGCTGCTTGGTCGACTGAATTGGTGGTGGTGCTGTGCTTGGCGCCGTGTATGGTTTTGGTAGCCAATCGGTTAAGCCTCGTACGTGGGGCTGTGGGCTAAGGAGTAACACCTGTTGGCAAGGCTACCGGACCTGTAAGTAGGCTATTTACAACCCCACGACAGCTTACCCGTAGGCTGATCACGGTGACTTAAGATGTTGGTTGTTGGATATGTTCTGCCGCTGTATGTGTCTTTACTGATGCCTTGTTTGTCACCTACTTATTGAGTCGTTGACTCACCCCCCCCTTTCCACCCCCTTTGTTTCAGGGCAAGGAGATAATCAGCTTGGTGAGGGAAGGCCCGAGAGGCATGTGCTGATAGATGATGGGTACTAAGCCAACTCTGGTTCTAGCTAGAGTTAGTGTACATGAAAATAAGTGGCTCAAACCAACTCATGTTTGATGTATAAAGCCTATATGAAAATTAGCTGGTTGTAGTGTTTTTAATCCCGTATCTTTATATGTGATACTGTTGTTGATGTTTGTTGCGCGGTAGGGTGAGATGCCCGTCGGGGCTAGCTTCTGCCCAATGATTGTTGTAGGCCTTTGGGTGCCTTTTGGCATGCTTAAGATGTACAAGGCACCTGGCCGGTCACGTAGAGACAGGGCGTGACAAGCCGAACCTGATGAAATAGTTCTTCTTGACTAGGACTGTTGTAAACTTGTAATAGTTGATCCTGTATTTGCTCTATCAGAGTTTAACTTCAATTCATAAAATTATCAATGGGATTGATCTTTAGCTTTCATTATTTCTGCCTGATTGTCAGTTATTAAGCACAGTTTTAGATGTTCAATCTATGTTTATTGTTAAATATGTTATACTTTCCTACTTAATTAGTTTTTGGTAATCCAGGTGCATTTACTATTTGTCTAATATAGCTAGCGCTCAAGCCATAGTGCAACTTGGTGCTGGTTAGTGGTTATTATATTTCAGTTTACGTTGCAGTCAGAAAGAAAGAGGACAAAAGAATTTGTTCTCATTGTAGGATCATCCAAGCTTGTATTTCTATTAATCAATATTTTATGTTAGTTCTTTATTTCCTTGATAATTGAGTTGTGTTCTTTGTTCACTCAAAATTCAAAAGCATATGTAGAGCATCCTTTCTTTGTCCTCCTTCTTTCTTATTTGATCGATTCCGCCCAAGAACGACCCAATTATAAAATGATTTGTATCATACTCTATGATTTTTTTGGGTTAAACACCTTTTACATATCTAGAGTTTCGCATTTGTCTCGATTATATACTCAGGAGTTTCAGTGTTCGTTTTATACTTTGACTTTTAATTTTGTCCATTTTATGTACATTGGGTAGCCTGAGCGATGATGCGGCTATATGTCCGTGTCCAATTAATACGTGTATATTGTCGCAATTGTGGGTCCCACTTTTTTTTTTTCAAGTGACGCCACCCATCACATTGAGCCACGTGTCAAGTGCACCTGTGTAAATGACCGCATCATTGTCTGGACTGCTTGAAGTATGTAAACGAGACAAAAAAATGGAACTTGGGGTTAAAAGGAACACAAAAACTCCAGAATATACTGTGACACCCCGTACATAAACCGGGCTCCGCTTCCACTCTGTCCCCCACCTAAGCGCGACCGGCCAGGTACTGTGTGCACCTACATCGTGCCAGAGAGCACCCCAAGGCCTATAACTGTCTCTAAAGAGGTTCACTGCGTCTGCTTAGCGGGTTATGTACAAGAACATACGCAGCGTAAACGGAAGCAAAACTAAGAAATCAAAGGCAACATAAGATACTAAAAAGTATCAAAAATTCATATCCGTTAATGTTATAGAATTCTGCTACAAAGGGCATTAACTCATGCTACATAAGGACATAACTTCTTTTAAAAGCAAATACAACAAATTAAATAAACCGACTCTGCTATACCCATTGTCCTACTGCCCGTACTCTCATTCTCGCCCATGAAAGTAATGTTATAAAATTCTACTACAAGGAGCACTAACTCATGCTACATAAGGACACAACCTTTTTTAAAAGCAAATACAACAAATTGAATAAACTGACTTGGCTATACCAATAGTCCTACTACCTATATCCTAATTTTCGCACCTAAAAGGCAAGGAGAAAAATGGGGTGTCTTTTGACATGATGAGGGTGCACACGGTACCTGGTCGGTCACGTTTAGGCGAGGCGTGACAGAATGGTAGCAGAATCAGGTTATATACAGGTGTCACATATACGGTCGGAAACTCAGTTTAACCCATTTTTTTAATGTAAACTTACGTCCAATTCTTTACTCATTCACAAAATAGCTACCAATTCATTTAATTAATTTACATGAAACAACACATAATTGAAACCTCTAGAACTACTGATAAAACTGTGTACTTCACACATCCCTTAGTCTAATTTTCGAAAAAAAATGGGAATATCTAAGTGAAAAGTAAGCTGGTATTTTTTATAGAAAAAAAAAAATAAAAGAAAAGTGATCAGTACTGTGTTTTCATATCATATTATATAGATTTACAGTTCGACAAAAAAAAAAAAAGATTTACAGGTCAATGAAATCTCTCATAAAGAGAATCTAATAGTGCTGCCCAGATGACACAACAGAAAATCATCATCACACACATACCAGAGTTCAGAGTACTTAACGTGGACCCCAAGAATCAGAAAGAAAAGTAAATATAAGTACATTGATTTTTCCTTTTCTTAATTTTGGTTCACAGATATTTCCTTATTTTAACCTTTTTACCTACATTGACCTTATTTCGAACTTTGAAAACAAACAATTTCCCTGTCAGGTTTCCGCTTACACCACGAAATCTGCGGTATTTTTTTTTTAAAAAAAACTTAAAAGAGTATTAAGTCGGTTCAACTTTTTACACACTCCTTGTCCTACTCAAAAAACAGTATTGTTCTCTCAGTAGTAAATTTGTTTTGACCTTTTTTAAGTTTGTCATACTATAAATAGGGCATGCACCTGCATCCTTTTAGCACAGAACTCCCTAAATTCCCTCACGCTCTCTGGTCCTTTTTGTTTTTTTTTTTTTTTTTTGTAGGGCTATCTTTCGTGTAACGAATAAGTTCTGTTCGCTTTTGTAGCCATGCTTGTCTACCAGGACCTTCTTACTAGTAAGCCTGCTTTGTTTCTTTCTAAATTCTACGTACGTACTCTGTTGATATTAAGATTTTCAGCTTGTTTTGTTTAGCTTCGTAGAAGGTTTTGATTGATTTGCATTAAGCATTGCTGGATATATTTTGTAGTTCTATTAACTACAAGAACTTTATCGAGGAAAACTTTTTGTGTTTGTATTAGTTTTATTAGTATCCCCTTGATGAATATGGGCTTATTGAGTTATTGTTTTGTTAATTTTCTTTTGTATTTGCTACTTTTTGCTGCTGTGTGTGGTTGATATATATTCGGTTTAATTTGATTGGAAAACTACACAATCGAGATTTTGTCTATGATAAACAGTGATGAAAGTGTTTGAAAAAAAACTAAAGATAACAGATTAGTTATGATTAAATTATTCTAGCTCAAATCACAAAAAAAAAAAAGAGAGACTTTACCTGGATTATTTTGATAGACACCGAACTTCTGATTTGTTGATCATTAATTGTTTTTTTAAGTTCCATACTTGTAATCCCTCGGTTTCGTACGCGAGGCAATTAGCTATCTTTGAAAAAAAAAACCATAAAATTGTGATATAGAAACCTAATTAACTTGTTTTTACAAATTATTGCAGATGATGAGCTTCTGTCTGACTCATTCCCATACGAGGAAATCGAGAATGGGATGCTGTGGGAGGTGAAAGGAAAGGTTGGTATTTTTTTTTTCTCTAATTTTTCTTGATGTTCATTGCCGGCTTTAGCTATAACAACAACCAATTATACAAGCTAGGCCAATCTTGCAATAGAAGAATGTATATAACGTGTTCTTTTGGTTTGTACTTGTAGTGGGTTATTGAAGGAGGAGCCATGAATTTTAACATAGGAGCCAACCCCTCCGCAGAAGGAGGAGAAGATGAAGGTGTGGATGACCAAGCTGTTAAGGTTGTCGATATCATCAGCACATTCAGGCTTCAGGTTAGAGAACTTTGATAGATTCTTTCTTTGGTCGATCAATTTCTGCCTTCATTAATTTGGTTGGTGAGGCTGAAATTTTTGGTGTCTGAATTTGATCAGGAGCAACCAACTTTCGACAAGAAGCAGTTTGTTACCTACATGAAGAGGTACATCAAGCTGCTCACTCCAAAATTGGACGCAGAGAAGCAAGAGTTGTTCAAGAAACACATTGAGGGTGAAGCGCCCCGACCCGAATTTACCGTACCCGGTAAACGCGTGCCAGAACTGTTCTTATTACAGTAGCAGACAGTACATACAAAATACAATACCAGTAATCTCAAATACAACATCCGTCACCCGATCCCGGGGACCATTATTCAAACCACAACAGCAGTAGCAGAAACATATAAAACAACATCATATAAAATATCAGCAGCGGAAGACTTGGAATGAGATGCAGCGGAGGTATGGATCCGGGGTCTAGTGGAGTAGAAACAGCAGCTGGCCGAACCACGTACCTGTACTACGAGCAACTCATCCTACGGGATGAAACCCCGCAGGCGAGGGGTGAGTCCGAAGTGCTCACCGACGAAAGATAAACAGTAATATGCAGGCAACATAATACTTTCGAAGTAAAATTCCAGCAAAATCATAACAAGAAACAACAAGACAAATAACTGAGCCAAGACCAAAAGAATGCTTATTATTATCAAATTTTATCTTTCGGGGCCCTGTCACTGGACAAGCTAGGGGTCAGACCAGGTTATTAACATGTTCTGGGTGCTAGATCAATCCAGGGATCGACATCCCAAATAGTAACCCAGGGATAGACATCCCAAAAATATAATAACGGGATAGACATCCCAAGCATAGACATGCTTAACATAAATAACCAGATCATAGCCACCACAAAACAGTCTCTAACCTACCAGTCATACCACTACTTTCCTAGTGACAAATAAGTCGTCAACACATCTTCCAATTATCCAATTATCTCATCATGTCAATAAATCCACAATCAATAAATCAACCACAACAGCAATAATACCACAACAAACTCTATTGGCTCAGCAATTCAATCAGGCAAATTATTCACAGAAAAGCAAACACAGTATCATGTGCAACATATCAAAGGTTATCCATCCTCACCTTAGCCGATTTTTCCTACTCTTGGAAGTCCTCAAACTGTCCCGGCTCCGGTTCCTCGGGGATCCGCTCGTTAACAACTCCTATATTTAATAATAAAATACGTACACATAAGATGCACAACCATGATATGCAAATGATAACTAATACTGTAAGTCGTAAAATTAAACACTGCGCCCACTCGGTTATCGTCTCGGGTCACATTATCATCATCATTTACCATTTTATTCCACATACAAAAATAATATAGCATACTTTACCTGGATATTATTCCGGTATTATACTTTGACAATACCCTTTCTAAAATATTTGGTAAAAATAATTATTATCATCACCTATATTCTTTTCCAAAAGTAATAGTTATAATCTTCTTAGTCACATCTATATATACATATTTTCCGGTAAAATAAATATAGTATAGAAATATTCTTCCCAAAATTTAATATTATTTTCTTTTCAGATTTATTTTTAATCGATTGGGCCTGTCCAAATTAATTATTGGGCCGTGAATAGTAAGCCCAAATACTCAACCCAAGTCTTATCATTTAGGCCCAAGCTCAAAGCATAAAGCCCAAAGAAAGGAATCCCAAAGACAAGACTTGGGCCAAGCTATTAGGCCCATTAGGCAAGCCTTTTAACCCAAAGGCCAACCAGCCCAATCATGTCTTCTTCAATCCCGTGAAAAGCTTACCTTACAGGGATGGCGGCGGAACGAAACGACGAGCAAGGCGGCACTACACGAGTCCTGGTAGTGTTGCTGGTTGCTTGTGGTGGAGTAAGGGTTGATAGAGATGGTGGTGATGGTCGTACGTGAGATGCAGAAAAAAAAGGTAATGGAAAGGTATGAAGTAATGGAAATATGGTGGTATGGTACTGAATGATGATGACGATGGGGCTTGGCTGTTTGCTTCTTCCTCTTTTCTTTTTTTTTCTTTTTTTTGATAGATTATGTATATGAGAACTGAAGCTTGGCAAAGTTTGGTGCAGAAAGTTGAACGAAAGTTGGGTATGGTTCTGGGTTTGTAGGTGAAAGAACTGATATAAGATTTGTAAGGCAGGAACTCTTTGGTGTACTGAGGAAGAAAATCTTCCTTATCAGGTAAGAGTAAGAAAAGGTAAGGCCGTAAGATTTTTTTTTTTCCTTACCTGCGAAGAATAAGAAAATCAGGCAAGCTTGTAGATGAAGATGAAGACTTTGCAGACGGCGATGTGGACGGAAGAAAAGGTGGTGTAAACGTGTTACACACACTAGAGCGGGTATTGTCCGGACCAGCAAATAACTAAAATGCCCTTATTACTTTATTTTTGGTCCGTTCTTTCGAGGTTAAACCTGTCTTTTCTCGAGATTCCTGGACCCGAAAAATACCAACTCTGGTCCGTAAAATCCGCGGAAAAATCTACAACGTGGGGTAAGTGTCGGTTTCCGAATCCGATGCACAATTTACCTGAAAATAATTACCCAAGATTATTTTTATTCGGTAAATTACTGTACAAAGCTTTTACAGTCCCGGTAAAACGTAAATTTTTACCCGGGCCGTTACAGAGGGAGCTACCAAATACTTGCTTTCCAAGATCAAAGAACTCCAATTGTAAGTGCCATACTTTTCTTTAATATCAAAACTTGATTGTAGGATATTAATTAGAACAAGCATTCTAAGTAGTTGAGTTATTATTAATGTTTGCAGCTTTGTGGGAGAGAGCATGCAAGATGATGCTAGCATGGTTTTTGCATACTACAAGGAAGGTGCTACCGATCCAACTTTTCTTTACTTTGCCTATGGGATGAAGGAGCTCAAGTGTTAAGCAAGCAAGTCTTCTAGGTATAGTTTTGTAGGCTTAACATTTTGGTCTAGTTAAGCTATTGGCACTTTTACTTCATATGTAAAAGGGCACGGTTCCTATTATATATCTTTGGGGGGTGTGTGTAACAAATTTTGAGAATTTAGACACAATATTTTCTTTCCCCTAAATGTTCTATGGTGACAGTTATTAATTAATATTATTTAGCTTAATTGGTAGGAGCTTGCTCAATTAGCAGGATCGCTCTGGCCAAAGCAATGCCAGATAAATAAGATTTCCATAAACGAGCCAAAAGATCCCAATTCACACTCTACAATAGGCAACCGTAACTTGCTCACAAAAGCAAAGCAAGACACTCTAAAATTGCACCAGGTGATAGGAGTTGGGATGGGCTTAGTCCTGGGCTGATTTCATTGGGCCTATAAATATCTTGAGCCATACCAAGTAGGATCTATAATTGTGTAATATTTATTGGACTAATGCCACGTTTGGTCCCTGTGTTGCCCCTAGAAATTGGATTTCGTCCCTGTGTTGAGATTCATCGTTTTGCATCCCTTTATTGTCTCCGTTTAACATGTTTTGGTCCGAGCTCCCGGAATCCAGCGAAGTCTGCTGACGTGGCAACTTTTCTGTGGCCACGTCAGCAAATTTGGGCCCACTTGTCAGAACCCAATTAGAAACCCAAATCCACCCACCCGTACCCGTTCGCTGACCCGACTCGGCCCATTCGATTTTCCGTGTCTCAAAAATACCCCTCCCCACACCCCAATCGGGCACACTATTTAAAATGGCAACACCAACAATTAACAAAGCAAACCCACTCAATTAAACCAAACCACGCAAAAACCCCAATTCAAAAACCCCAATTCAAGAGCCCTCTCTATGGAAGCCCTAATTCAATTCAATTATTATTTTGCAATTCGAAAACCCTAACTCACAAACCCTCAATCAACAAAGGGAGCCCCAACTCGCAAACCCGACGTGATGAAGCAATTCCCCAAATGCAAACCGAAAACCCTAAGTCACACGATGATGACGGCTGGCAACAGTGAGGCGAAGCGAACCCAGAAGAATCAAAGTCAACTAGTGAAGCGAAGTAGCGAACCGAGAAGAATCGGACCCAGAAGAAGAATCGAAGGCAGAAGTTAGTAAACCCAAATCCCTCTGTTGTCTCTGTTCCAGTAAACCCTAATCTAATTGGAGGAGTTCGTGTACAAAACAGTGATGCTTAAAAAGTGAGGAAGGAGGGAGGTGGGAGGAAAGCAAGCTAAAGAAGTGAGGTTTGAAAAGGTACGGTGATGCAGTTGATTAGAGCTGTACTCTGTGAATTTTTTAAATGCTTTAAAAAAGTTTTCCCACATGGCGATTTGGACGGTTCTAGGTGGCACACTGTGTGCAACTTACTTTTTGGAGATTAGTGGATGTGAAATTGCTTGTTTGTGGTGTGTCGACTTACAGATTCTATTTTCACTTTTGTATTTTTTTTCTTTTCAATACTCTAATGAATCTCTGCCCGACAGGGAATCCAAGCAGAGCTTTTTGCCGGTGGTCCCAAGAGCTGCTGCTCCAAAACTGTCGAAATCTCCAGATGCCCAAATTCACTACATACCCTTAAAATATCCATAGACTCTAGCATCTTGAATTGTTTTTTCGCTTGGTGGTTGAAATTATTAAAGAATAGCAAAGTTTGTCTTTATTCTATGTCATTTGTTTACTAACATTGTGTCCCTTGGTTATTGTTGTGCAGTATAGGTGTAGACAGTGTTACTTTAAAATATAAGATTGGGGGATACTAGTTAAAGGGAGAAAGGTATGGAAGTATGTAGGAGGTGAGTCTAAAATTGCTGAGGAGGGTGTTGATCAACTTGATTATCAATGTCTTCTTAATTTGTGTGAGCAATTCGGGTATAAAAACCCTGATGAGTTATGGTATAGAAACCCAGCTCTATGAGTGACATTAAAGGTTAGCTTGAGAGAGGTTCGAAGTACTAATGACACCTTTGGGCCCTTTTTGCATACATGTATTGAAAGGGATGTGGTAGAGATTTATGTCACACATTCAGAGCATGATCACCCGATATTGACAACTGAGAGGCCTGAAATTGTATGTAAGGCACTAGGATTTGATGAATGGGGGAGAAAAAGAAGACAGCAACAGCAAGTGGTAGGTGGGAGTAATGACAACCTGCATGCCAGAGTATTAAATGAGGTTGTTGATGGGGTCAATGCAGACTTAATTGCAACTCAAACAAGTGCAGTTTGCGGCATAAATATTGGGGAAAAGCAGGGTGTGGTAAGTAGTGATGTAGTCAATGTAGATAAGCAGGGAGATGCTGAAGAAGATGATTTAAACTTGGAGTTCGAATCAGAGGCAGAAGGCTACATTGATGATGAAGGGTAGGACAAGAATATTATATGCATGTCCTCTACCTACAATGAGGAAGAAGATTTCATCCATAATGTAGAGAACCTGGAAAAAGCAAACCAAGGAGAGACAGGTCAACAACAAACAGCAAATCAAGGAGAGACAGGTCAACAAAAAGCAGCAAATTAAGGGGAGATAGGTCAACAACAAGAAGCAAAAGAAGGTGATGCAGTTGCTGAAGAACTACCTGGGAACAATGCAAATAGTACTGGGAATGATGAAGGCGTGCATGAGAATGATGGAAATGGGAGGGAATTCGATGCAGAAAACCCAGACATGCCTTTTGCAAGGGGTGCAGAGGTGTATTTTTTGGTTCAGATGAGGAGGTAAGTTACCACGCAAACTCAGAAAATGAACCTAACAATGAAGGACATGCTGCTGAAGTTGATGAAGTTGGTGAAGTTAATGGCAGTCAGCAAGGAGAAGTTAAAGTTGAAGTTGAAGTTGATATAGGTGCTGGAGGTCAGCGAGGTGATGTACAAGGTGATATTGGTATTCGTGATGTTTATGGGGCTGATGCTAGGGTGGCAAGTAATCAGCCTAGATATGGTAGGCCCCTATTTTTTCAAAATGGCATGATTTTTAAAAGTAAGCAAGAGTTTAGAGATGCTGTAGGGGAGCTGGAAATTTTTGACCATAGGGACATTAGGTTTGCAAAAAATGACAAAGATAGGTGTCGGGCAGTGTGCAAAGAGGAGGGGTGTGACCGGGCTATTTTATGCTCCCCTGACCAAGATAATAGGTGGGTGGTGAAGACATATGAGCTCTCTCATTCCTGTGAAGTCACCTTTAGGAATAAGAGACTTACTGCTAAGAATCTTGTTGCACATTACATCAAAAGCATAGGCCGGAGTGCACTTGATATGAGGCCAAGGGATGTCATAGAAGCTGCAAATCTTGACTTTGGTATCACCATTACCAATGCAATGGGTCTAAGTACTAGAAACAAGATTAAGCAAATATTTGATGGAGATGTTGTTCATGAATTCGAAGTACTTTATGACTATGCTGCAGTACTTAGATCTACAAATCCCGTGAGCTGTGTGCAACTGGAATCAGTGGGTGGGGTTTTTAAAAGGCTATATGTATGTTTTGATGCACTTAGGAAGGGATTCAAAGCAGGATGCAGACCCATTCTAGGCTTGGATGGGTGCTTTCTGAAGGGGAAGTTTAGGGGTCAACTGCTGGCTGTAATTGGCCGAGATGGGAACAACCAAATGTATCCCCTAGCCTGGGCAGTAGTTGTGCAAGAAAATTTTGACAATTGGAGATGGTTTCTGCTATGGTTGCTGGATGATATTGGGGTAAGACAAGGTGATGGAACTGGTTTTACCTTTATATCCGATCAACAAAAGGTACTTGATAACACCCCCCCCCCCCCTTTATTTTCCTTTATGCTAGTTTTACTTGGTTTTACCTTTAATTAGAATTGGCATCTAACTTGCTATGAGTGTTACTAGGGTTTGGCTGCTGCACTCTGAGAACTAGTCCCAAATGCTGAGCATAGGAGATGTGCTTGCCACATCTTTGCAAAGTGGAGGAAAACCAACCGTGGTGATGGTCTACACAGACAATTCTGGGCCACTTGCAAAGCTTTAAATGAGGAAGATTTTAACATAGAACTAGAGAAGTTGGGTGAGGAATCCAAGAAAGAATTTGTCATGGTTAATCTAGCAACATGGTGCAGAGCCTTCCATGGTACACACTGTCACAGTGACATAGTGGACAACAACCTTTGTGAAACCTTTAATGGTTACATCCTTGATGCAAGGTTGAAGTGTGTTGTTGGATTGGTTGAAGAAATCAGGATGCAAGTGATGGCGAGAAATGCAGATAGGCCCAAACTACTGAGCCGGTTCCACAATGGTGTATCACCAAGTGCATGGGGTAAGGTTCAGGATAATAGAGCAAAAGCTGTATGGATGAGAATTGTCTTTAATGGGGATCAAGGTTGGGAAGTTACAGATCCTTCTTCTAGAGACGGGTAGTATGTCTAACTTTGATTTGTTTCTGTATTCCTTTTGTTTCTGTTTCAATATTATGTCTAACTCTGTTCTGTCATAATAGGTATGTAGTGAATGTGAGGAGACGCACCTGCATCTGTAGGGCGTGGGATTTAACTGGGATCCCATGCGCACATGCAATGTGTGTCATTGGATCCAAAAAGTGGAGTGCAGAAAACTATATCTCCCACTGGTACAAATCTGATGCATTCACCAAGACATATCAATTCATGCTTCAGCCTGTACTTGAAGAGAAATTCTGGCAAAAAACAAACCAAGAGAGGTTGAAGGCTCCTGTCATTGAATCAACCAGGCTGCCTGGAAGGCCAAAGATGAAAAGATATATGGATCAATATGAAGCTACAGAAGGCAAGAAATTGATAAGGAGAGGCCACAAAAAGAGATGTGGAATTTGCCACACATTAGGCCACACAAGACCTTTCTGTCCAACCCTTAAGGTCTATTGATTTACTTATGATTGTCTTAATTTTATTTTTAATGTACATTCCCCACAGCCAATAACTATGTGTGTTATGAATAATTGTTCATAGAATGCCAATGCTAATGCAACTGCAGGTTCTGAGGTTGAAGCACCTAGCACTGACATGCACAACAGAAATGAGGTTTTTAGATTTATAATTGTCTTTACTTCATTCAACATAATGTTTACACAGTTGTCTCTTAATGTTAACTTGTTTGGTTGTATATAGACTGCCACTGCCAATGCAAATGCCACTTCTAGAGTTGGAGCACCTACAGCTGACATGCACAACAATAATGAGGTTTTTGGATTTCTGTGTAATTATTGTTACATTGTTACTTCATTGAACCTATAGTCTCCGTAACATTGATTTCTAACTTTGTTATAATTGGTTGCATATAGAATGCCACTGCCACTCCTAGGGTTGATGTAAATACCACTACTAATGCTACAACCGCTGCTGTTTCTGCCGTTAGTGCTTCTGTGCGTATAAGCCCTAGAATGCTCAGGAAAAACACAAGTGATTCTGGATCTGTAGCAAGAAAGAGCAACTCTGATGTAGTTGGGAGCAAAGGCAATAGTGAGAATCATGGGATAACGGATTATGAGCAACATAGGCTACGGAAAATAGCACAGAACAAAGTAAAAATGGAGGCATTAGGTTTGAGCAAAATGGTTTCCGCAGAGCAAACTACTACCAAACCCAAGTCATCTAAGAAAGCCAATGCACATGGCAATGTAAGTGTTGAAAACCATTTTTTTCTATTTAATTACATTTTTTTACAGGGCATGTTGATTGATTTTTTTGCGGATTCCCATACTTGCCTGCAGGCTCACTTAAACATATGTCTGTGTGTAATAAGAGAACCCAACAACTCTTGGCAAGTGCAAGTGATGTTGCACCAGATCAGGAACCAAAGAGGAGGAGAATGAGGACTAGGAGCATGACTTAGAGCATAGAATTAGTTATGTACTTCTGATGTAGTATTAACTGTTGGATGACATGGAAGTGGAATGTAATGGATACACTATCCTGGATGCCATTCACATGTATTTTGTCTTGTCTTTGAACTCAGTAGATTGAGAAACTATGACATGTTTTGTATGGATTGGTTGATGGCTAAATTATGATAATTTCACTACTTCATCACTTGCTTGTGTTCTATTTGTTGCAATCTTTGTGTTTTTTATGCAAGATTTTGCTGCAAAATTGACCAGATTTGTAACTTCATGTTAATGTCATCCTATCTATTCCTCCTTCTCTCCCCAAGTTATTCCTTGTGAATTTTTAACCTACCAATACCAAATTTCATTACTTCCACACCCAATAACTGCAACGCTATAATCAAGCTCTCATCAAAATTGGAAGCCATTTCCACTACTGTAATTAATAGCAGCAACAGAGACAATTTGGTGGGCTACTGCTTGCATTAATGCCTTCTCATTTAAACTGAATGACATTCATTGCTTACAAAAACATCAACAACACATTACAGCAAAATGACAACGAAATTGATTCCTTCAAACATTACAAACCGATTACGCCAACAGATTGATAACAAATAATACAACTACAATAAAACATGTCAATACCAACACATGGGCATTCATAAAGAAATTCACGAAACCATTTTTTCTTTCTACCATTGGAACATCTATCAGCTTCAGCTTCAAATCCCTAAATTGCATCTTCAGCTCCTGCACCTCCAGCGAAAGGTTGACATTCTCGCGCTGCAGCCTTTCATTCTCAACGTATAGCTCCGTCTCGTTATCCCTCAAATCTCTAATCACCTCACGAGCTCTTCCCACAATTGGCTCATCAGCCCAAACAAAAAACCCACAGTGACGGCGACCGCATCGATGGAATCACATACCAGGATGTTCATCAGTCCACGATGTCCACTGTGGAGACTTCTTACCGCAATGACACATAATCGCAGGTCCCTCATAACTGTAGTTTGGCCGTTGTCTTCCATATGTCGTGATTCGTTTCCTGCTGGTTATAGCTGTAAGTTTCCCTAGAGCTATTATGACACTCATAACAAAGCACAACAAGCAGCGGAAGCAAGGGAAACAGACCAAGAACCAAGTGAAGCATGCATAAACCGTATAACAAAATTTTCGTACCTTGTCCGGTTGAGGTCTTTCACCCAACTGTAGAACAGAATCAGCTAGAGCCAGACAAAAGCCTCGCCCCTCTACGGTATCCACACGAACCATGATCGACTTGGTATCATCACAGGAAACCAACTCCAAGCACTCCCGGACTGGGTGCTAGCAGCAGAAACCGGGAGCTTTGTGTGGTGTTTCTCTTGTTTCTCAAACAAGAGTGTGTGTATGTGATTTTTCTCTCAAGCTCTCAAGGCTGAGCTCTAAGCTTTGAAAACTCAGAGAAGGAAGGGAAGAGAGGAAGTGGCAAGTGTGATCAGATCACCCATAACCCCATAATGCCATAATGCATTAGTTAATCCCAAAGTGGCCAACACCTTGGCCCCAATAAGTGGCATATTGATGACCTTTTATCATTAATGTCCACCACTGTGCATTATCAGATAATACACATCACATGGCACTAAAGGGGCTCAATTATGCTGACATTCAGCAAACCAACCTCCAAAAAACGACCTTGGTTCAACCATGGTCCAACCACGGTCCAACCACACCCGGTCCAACCATGGTCCAACCACGGTTCAACCACCTGCTCGAATCAACGGTTCTATGTGTGTGACCCTGTAGGCACTTGTAACGTCCGGAAATAATTGTAAAAACTCATTTTACAATTATAAGCAAAGAGCGGCGTCTAGCAACACATAATTGCTACCCGAACGACAAGATCAGTACTGATTCTCTATGCCTCGGAATATGTCATCGTCCCTTCGTCCCATTATCTAGATCAAACACGAGACATGGAATATGTCAATCTCGTATATGTTTAATCTATGTTTCTTGATCCCCGAGTTAACTGTATAAAACGGATACCCGTGATATCACCATATCACATAATCCGAGCATGGCCACGAATTTAACAGTTCAACTCTATCAAGAAACACTCCGATAATATACCCTTTATATGGGTTGGATGAATCCCCTCTTGATCAATCAAAACCCACTACATAATCATCATATACCCAATGATTACCCTTATGTCCACCCAGTTACGGATGACTAGGAATAATATCAAAGTACATGATTCATATGTTGGATACCTTGACGATCTCAGGTCGGAGGACAATACATCTATAAGAAACACTAATGACATACATATAACGTTCCATGTAGTATTCTTATGTGGGTCGGTCCAGTCCACAAGTTCTCCCACTTGTACCCGTATGTAGAATTCATATCACATATGCAATTCTCAACATACGCTAGTCTTAATTTATTATTACAACCATCCGTAATAATAATCGACTAGGGACATTTAAGAATATAAAATATTCTAGGATTATAAGTATGTGCAAGCGTTTATCTCATAAATGATACTTATTGGAATAACCTTAATGTGTATACATGACTACATATAATCATCCATGATTGGCTTTTGGGCATATTACTAATAATCTCCCACTTGCACTAAAGCCAATCATCCATATATCTCATACATGTGGATCTAGCATGACCATCATGCTTACGCTGTGTGAGAGGCTCAGTCAGAAGATCTGCTACATAGTTCTCAAACGGAACTTTGTACAGCCACAGTTGTAGGGTCGGCAACTGTTTCTTGCCTGGAACTCTTCTAGCAAACAGCGCCACATCCAAGACAAAACACATAAACTGATTGCGATATAAAATCATCCCTGTTGGTTTGGAAGCTAGCTTCTTTGTAACACTTTACAACAAGCCCAACAACGCTTCCGTAAACCAGGAATGTATCCTTAGTGCTTCTCAAGTACTTAAGGATTTTCTTAACGCTATCCAGTGACATTCACCGGGATCAGATTGGCATCTGCTTGTGACACTCACAGCATAAGCAACATTCGGTCGAGTACATAACATGGGATACATGATAGATCCTTCTGCAAACGCATAAGGAATCTAACTCATCCGCTTTCTCTCCCTAGTCGTACTAGGACATTGATTCTTTGAGAGAACTATGCCATGTGACATGGGCAAGAAAACCTTCTAGGAATCTTGCATGCTAAACGCCTTCAGCACCCTGTCAACATATGTACTCTGACTTAGCACAAGAAGCCTTTTGGATCTATCTCTATAGATCTTTATACCTAACACTTAGGCAGCTTCTCCTAAGTCCTTCATTGAGAAATTCTTTCCCAATGAGTAGAATGTCATCAACACACAATACCAAGAAAACAATAATGCTCCCATTAACCTTCTTGTAAACACATGGTTCATCTTCACTTTTGATGAAACCAAACTCTTTGATTACATCATTAAAAACGAAGACTCCAACTCCTAGAAGCTTGCTTTAGTCCACAAATAGACCTTTGCAACTTGTATACCATATCTCATAGTCATGGCTTGCAGCTATAGCAAATAGAATCCGGATGGATTTAACTTTGGCGACTGGTGAGAAGGTTTCATCATAATCAATACTATGAACTTGCTTGAAACCTTTCACAACCAATTGCCCTTTAAAGGTAATTACATTACCATCCATGTCGGTCTTTCACAAAGACCCATTTGCACCCTATAGGTTTTACCCTTTTAGGTGGATCAAACAAGGTCCATACCTTGTTTTTCATACATGGATTCCATTTCTGAATTCATAGCTTCAAGCCACTTCTTGGAGTAAAGACCCGTAATGGTCAGCTGATAGGAAGTGGGCTCATCCTTACTTATGAGCATCACATCACCGGTATGAGTCACGAGAAATCCATATCTCTCGGGCTCATGCCGAATCCTATCCGACCTACGCGGTCCATGTGTTACTGGAACAGGATTCTCGTCCACAACACTTTGTGGTTCCTGTTCTTGTTCCATCTCAGCCTCTTTATCTCGAACTTCTTCGAGTTCTATTATCCTCCCACTGATTCTTCTAGAAATAGACACCCTTTCTAGAAAAATAGCATTCCGAGCCGCAAACACTTTGTGCTCTAGAGGATTATGGAAATAATACTCTTTAAGATATCATACAAAAGGCAGTTGTTGGATTTAGGGTCGATTTTATCTGATGCTTCACGTCATACGTAAGCCTCACAACCCTAAATCCTCATAAAAGACAAATTGGGACGCTTCCCAGTCCATATCTCATATGGTGTCTTTTTCAACCGAATTAGATGGAACACAATTAAGGTAAATGCAGCACTCAATAATGCATGTCCCTAAAAGGAAGAAGGAAGGTCAGCTTGACTCATCATAGAACGAACCACGTCTAACAAGGTTCTGTTCTTCCTTTCGGATTCTCCATACCATGGAGGCATACCCGGTGGAGTAAGTTGTGATACTATACCATAACTCTTTAGATAGTCAAGAAAGTCTCGGTCTAAGTATTCACCACCTCGATCTTATCGAAGCATCTTAATACTTTTCCGAGTTGATTCTGTACTTCATTCTTAAATTCTTTGAGCTTTTCAAAGGATTCCGACTTGTGTCTCATTAGATACACTTAGCCGTATCTACTGATGTCATCAGTAAATATAATGAAGCATTGAAAACCACCTCTAGCCTGTGTAGACATAGGTCCGCATACATCAGTATGTATTAGACCTAGCAAGTCCTAGGCTCTTCACCTTTACCCGTAAAGGAAGCCTTAGTCATTTTGCCTAATAAACATGACTCACATGTCTCATATGATTCAAAATCAAATGAGTCTAAAATCCAACTTTATGGAGTTTAGGAATACGAGTCTCGTTTATATGGCCCAAACGACTATGCTAGAGATAGGTTTCACTAGAATCATCTATTCTAACCTTCTTCGTATTTATGTTATAGACAGGCGTTTCTAGGTTTAGAATATGCAAACCATCGTTAAAAATGCACCACCATAATCAATTTCATTGAAATAAATAGAACAACAATTGTTCTTTGTAAATAATGAAAAACCTTTCTTGTCAATACAAGACACAAAAATCAAATTCCTTCTTATGGTAGGTACATAATAGCAATTGTATAGTTCTAAAACCAAAATGCTAGGTAAGGATAGATAGAAAGTCCCTACGGCTAATATAGCAACTCTTGCTCCAATACGGGGCGTAGGTCTATCTCATCCTTAGCCAATCTCCCACTCTTTCTCAGTTCCTTCACATTTCCTAAAATATGAGAACCACATCCGGTATCTTATACCCACGATGCAGAGGTAGAGATATTAGCCTCTATAACAAAATACCTGAAGCGGAAGTCTCACTTCCCTTCTGCTTCTTTACCTCTTCAAGGTAAACGGGGCAGTTGCGTTTCTAATGGCTTGGTTTGTTGCAACGGAAACAATTTCCTTCTTTGCAACACCACCGTTGGGTTTCAGCACATGAGAACAAGAAGATGCACATTGCACCAAAACTTTTGGTACATTTCTTCTTCTTCTCAAACTTTGCTTTACCCTTTCTTTCATTAAGGAAACCAAGATCCTCATGGCTCTCAATGTTTCAAATCATTTTCAGCATATGAGGTCTCACGGGTGATGAATCAGCCATCTCGCATTGGAACAATGCCTTAGAGGTCTCATACCTCTCATGCTTTGCTTGCTCTCTCTGAAGAGCATTTTAGGTGTTCGATCATATCGAACGCCCCCATGTTCTCATCTTGCTTCTAAAGCTCAGAGTCCATGGTAATTAGCATAAGCCATGCATCTTCTAATGCATCATCAACATGCTTCTCACAAGCATCTACTTCTGCCCTAAAAGCATTAGGCGCCAATTCATTAAGAACAGGCCCTTCAAGGACATACAAATTTTTCTTGTTTGAAGACTATCCTCAAAATGTGATGCCACTCTAGGAAACTATTCCTATTCAGCTTGTCCTACTCAAGGACCAATCGCAATAATAAGTGCTAGTGTTTTGTGCCATGGTAATTCTACAACAATGATCAACTCACACAAATAATAGTCATGCATACAAATCATTTAATAAGGAATTCTATTAAATGTGCTCCTACTACATAAATCAAGACAATTATATAAGTAGGCCAAGATCCATATTTCACTACAACATAAGTCAGCTAGGGCTGATTGCCTACATTATAGCTATTTAGGTAGACAACTCTTGTCAATTACATCTCTATGTAACTCTTGGATAGTTGAGTGAACAACACCTTGTCCAAGTCTATCTTATAGACATTGCTCAACCCTTGCCTCTAGGTCCTTAATCCTATTAAGATAACCTAGTTAAGTCCATACCCACAATAAGCAGTCGAGATATTACAATTATCCACTCGCACCTTCCTAGGATAAACATTGGCACCTTTGCGAGGGCAAAACCTACCAAGTGTTGATCTTAGGCTTGATGAGTGCTTATCATGGAAGGCAACTAAGAACTTAATATTTTACATCAACATATAATTCCAACACATCACATGCTTGTTCTTGATAAATCATACATTGATGTCATGTAAGTTTAAAACCATATACATGTGAATATCGATGTCTAACTTGAACATCGATGTTTTGAGAATCTGATTCTCTCAACAACTTGGCAGCACTTAGTATTTCGGCCATATCCAGAGCTGTAGAGCTCGGATTTGTGCAAACTTGGTGTCCTTGGAAAGCTAAGAAGTAGGGCTATAACTTTTCTGTTCAGGCCAGACACCAATCCGGCCTCCATCTTCCTCGAATTCGCTGTTGAAGTTACTGGTCTCCACAACATCGATGTTGTACCCTTCAACATCGATGTTTGGAGTTTGCGAATCTGCAAAACATCGATGTTTACACTCAAACATCGATGTTGGAGGTTGCCGAATGCATAGAACATCGATGTTGAACACTTAAACATCGATGTTTTGAGTACTTGAAAGTTCAATATCTTGGCAGTAGCATTATAACATCGATGTTTAACATTTAAACATCGATGTTTGGGTTCTGGAACTCAAGAACAATTTGGCCGAGCTCAAATAACATCGATGTTTGACTCTTAAACATCGATGTTTTGAGAATTTTGCATGAGAACATCGATGTTGGTCATACAACATCGATGTTATGAACGTTCGGCCAAGACCAACCTTCACCAGAACATCGATGTTGGTCACACAACATCGATGTTATGAAGGTTCGGCCAAGGCTAAACATCATGCCAACATCAATGTTTGTCTCACCAACATCGATGTTGTGGCCTTGCTGTACTAGAACGACAATTGTTCTATACACAAACCGACACTCGATTTTTCCTAGTCGAACTCTTTCGACTTACTGCCAAGAACTCCTTGATTGATATCACATACCAATCAAGTTCATGTTGTCAAAACACTTTTGACACATCCAACAACAACATATATATAATTGAAATCAACATATAATGATCATGCTACATCACATATAACATATTATATATATATGCATGAACATATCAACATATGCACATAAATCCGGTTTAGAGCTTCACAAGAGGCTCCGCTACCACTGTAAGTTTCCCTAGAGCTATTATGACACTCATAACAAAGCACAACAAGCAGCGGAAGCAATGGAAACAGACCAAGAACCAAGTGAAGCATGCATAAACCGTATAATAAAATTTTCGTACCTTGTCCGGTTGAGGTCTTTCACCCAACTGTAGAACAGAATTAGCTAGAGCCAGACAAAAGCCTCGCCCCTCTACGGTATCCACACGAACCGTGATCGACTTGGTATCGTCACACGAAACCAACTCCAAGCACTCCCAGACTGGGTGCTAGCAGCAGAAACCGGGAGCTTTGTGTGGTGTTTCTCTTGTTTCTCAAACAAGAGTGTGTGTATGTGATTTTTCTCTCAAGCTCTCAAGGCTGAGCTCTAAGCTCTGAAAACTCAGAGAAGGAAGGGAAGAGAGGAAGTGGCAAGTGTGATCAGATCACCCATAACCCCATAATGCCATAATGCATTAGTTAATCCCAAAGTGGCCAACACCTTGGCCCCAATAAGTGGCATATTGATGACCTTTTATCATTAATGTCCACCATTGTGCATTATCAGATAATACACATCACATGGCACTAAAGGGGCTCAATTATGCTGACATTCAGCAAACCAACCACCCAAAAACGACCTTGGTTCAACCATGGTCCAACCACGGTCCAACCACACCCGGTCCAACCATGGTCCAACCACGGTTCAACCACCTGCTCGAATCAACGGTTCTATGTGTGTGACCCTGTAGGCACTTGTAACGTCCGACAATAATTGTAAAAACTCATTTTACAATTATAAGCAAAGAGCGGCGTCTAGCAACACATCATTGCTACCCGAACGACAAGATCAGTACTGATTCTCTATGCCTCGGAATATGTCATCGTCCCTTCGTCCCATTATCAAGATCAAACACGAGACATGGAATATGTCAATCTCGTATATGTTTAATCTCTGTTTCTTGATCCTCGAGTTAACTGTATAAAACGGATACCCGTGATATCACCATATCACCTAATCCGAGCATGGCCATGCATTTAACAGTTCAACTCTATCAAGAAACCATACGATAATATACCCGTTATATGGGTCGGACGAATCCCCTCTTGATCAATCAAAACCCACTACATACTCGGCATATACCCAATGATTACCCTTATGTCCACCCAGTTACGGATGACTAGGAATAATATCAAAGTACATGATTCATATGTTGGATACCTTGACGATCTCAGGTCGAAGGACAATACATCTATAAGAAACACTAATGACATACATATAACGTTCCATGTAGTGTTCTTATGTGGGTCGGTCCAGTCCACAAGTTCTCCAACTTGTACCCGTATGTAGAATTCATATCACATATGCAATTCTCAACATACGCTAGTCTTAATTTATTATTACAACCATCCGTAATAATAATAAACTAGGGACATTTAAGAATATAAAATATTCTAGGGTTATAAGTATGTGCAAGCTTTTATCTCATAAACGATACTTATTGGAATAACCTTAATGTGTATACATGACTACATATAATCATCCATGATTGGTTTTTGGGCATATTACTAACAATAGCAACTCCCTTTGTTGCAGATGAACTTGATGACCCTTGGGAATTGGGCGACCACTGCGAAGCCATTGCAGCTGGACAAATAAGGGTATGATGAAGCTTTGATTTTTAAGCAAAAGACAGGAGAAGAGAGTAGCAGAAAAAGGCAACAATGGAGAAGAGAAGGGGAAGGGAGGCGACCAGATAAGAAGAGGAGAAGAAGAATAAAGAAAAAAAGAGATTGTGATTTTTGTTACAATTTTGGGGTTTTTAGTGGGTGTGAGGAGGGGTATTTTTGAGACACGGAAAATCGGATGGGGCGAGTCGGGTCAACAAACGGGTACGGGTGGGTGGATTTGGATTTCTAATTGGGTTCTGACAAGTAGGCCTAAATTTGCTGATGTGCCCATGGAAAAGTTGCCACGTCAGCAGACTTCGCTGGATTCCGGGAGCTCAGACCAAAACATGTTAAACGGAGACAATAGAGGGATGCAAAACGATCGAATCTCAACACAGGGACGAAATCCAATTTCTAGGGGCAACATAAGGACCAAACGTAGCATTAGTCCAATATTTATTTTATGTAAATTTTCCTTTTCATGCATTGTAATTACACTTAATTCATAAATATGAAAAAAGGAAAAAAAAAATGAAAGATTGCTTCTTTAACTCATGCATTGGTATAGCATATTCTATTGTATGATTGGAATGGTGCTGTCCCATTATCAAAAATTCGTCAAACCAAGGTTCTTTGTTTTATTTGAAAAGAGAAGGAAAGAATTGAACATATATCCATGCGCATAAAGACAGAACTAAACATTAAATGAAGAAAATAGACAGAACTAAACCATCATCAACAAAATGACTACCATGATGATACGCATGATTTCACGGAGATTAAGTAAATCATAAGGAAAACACAGGAAAGGATACCATGGACAAATAAATATCAAACTGTAGAATATATAAATTCACACAACACAAACAACTTTTTATTATTTAATTTGAAACCTGACACACAATAAACTAGGCGATACCTCGCATCACGGTAGCCACACTCCCTCCGTGTTTTTTCTCACAAGTGTTACCTTGCTACACTAAATAATAAAACTCTGACACACCTATCTATAGAGACTCCAACTTAACGGAAAAGACATAACTCTTAAACCTAACCGGACTTGGACTCTTAAAACCCAATAACATAAAAAATTATTAGACCCAAATTATTATCATGTACACTGCAATTCTGTACAGAATCATTATATTCTAATTTTTAAAAAATAATTCTGTTAAAAAATTAAAAATAAGTTACCAAAACAATTATTGAATATATTTTAAAAATATGGAGATAAATAATATTTTTAGTTAAATTTATTAGTTTACTTGGATATTAAATTAATAACACTACAATAATGTGATTGGTTAGATTAATCAATACAATAACTTATTTAGTTTTTTTTTATTTGGTGATAAATTAATGAGATAAAATGATTTGCTTTAATTTTTTAATATTAAAAATATTCATCTCACACTTTAAAAATATTTTTTAATTTAAGACCACATGCTACATGTCATTTTCTTACTGGTCCACCTCGGTCAAAGGCGCCAACCGGGCGCGGGCAGCCACGTGGCGCGTCCACATCGCCTCCAGCACATGCCAAATCGAGTGAATAGTGCTCCAATTTTGACTTTGGGTGATTTGAGTGGAAATTGGATAATTGAGTACCTCAATTGGCTGAAATATGGTAGCTTGGGGAGGAAATTGACGTTTTTGTACACAGGTCCCAAACCGAGTGGTTTTGGATAACTGAGAGCCTATAGAGGGCATTAAGCCTTAAAAAATTGGCCATTAATTATGCAATTTGTGTGTAACATGGGCAACAAACTCAAGTACCACTAGGACAATTTTGTGGATAAAATTCGTGATGACTAAAATCATAATGTCATAAATAATTTTTCAGTGATAAAATTATTTTCATCATAAAATTTTCGTCACTTGAAACACCCTGACCTAAATTTACCCGACTAACAGTAATTACAGTAAACAGTACCCCCACGTGGCCAACATATCACAGAAGCAAGAACACATAATAATAAAAAGATAAATAGACAATCAAAATCACAATTACGTCACCTTGTGGGGACATCAACATTTGCACAGCGGAAGCATTTCTAGATATTCAGTAACATTTTATATGCAAGACACAATGCATGCTAATGGATCCGAGTCTTGTCCGAGGTGACGCCACAACCGCCGGTATGCAAACCTAACCTGCAGGAACTGTGTGAGGGGTGAGACCAACCACTGTCTCACCGATAAACAAATAAACCCCTAGTATACATACAACCGCAATTACACCCAAGCCAACACAGAACACAATAGAAGTACAACAAGCACAAACATAGTATCGGTATCAACCTACCTGAACCAACTATACGTCAGACTCCTCATGGTTAAGCTAATCTCATAAACTCACCGACATATGACAATAGACTTACTAATTTTATTATTAGGGCCCTGTCACATAATAAGTATTGGCCGTGCCTGGTAGCCAGGTTAGCTAACCCCAGGGTACTCCCTGTTAATCCATAAATATCACAAATCATATCACAAATAACCGAGTCCCGCAGTCCTCGGCGGAAGTCCCGCAGTCCTTCCTATAACAAATCAACTGAGTCCCGCAGTCCTCAGCCGGGAGTCCACGCAGTCCTCCCTATCATATCATAAATCACAGGGCGACTACCATCTGGCCGTACCAATACCTGTCACGTGACAACCTAGATGTCTAGATGTTATTACCGCTGTTTATTATTATTTCTTATTCCACTGTCCAACAATAACTCATCATATTCTCGTTCCCGAGCAGGCTCTCAGCCTCACAGCTCCTCTGGGAATCCAGTCTCAATGTCAGGATACCGGGTCACTATCACTATTAACTCAATATCTCGTATCACGTATAATCATCACAATATTCACATCAACATCACAAAGTTCAATAATCAATCACAGTAGTCATCTAACACATAACAGTATTCACAACAATGGCCAGCAATAACATGATAAGCACGGCAAGATAACATATAAAAGAAAACGATCAATCAAACAAACGGGGTATCACGGGTAGCATACCGAAGTTTATAAGTTTATATCCTCACCTGATCTTCCTCGGAAGCTGTCCCATAATCCATACGGTCTTATATGTTCCTATATCACATCAACACATATAACCACTTACGATGCATGCCGAAAAATGCAAAGTATGTATTAGGTATTAGTTTATTATTTGGCTTATCCTCAACTAACATCGTTATCATCGTTCCAAATCCGTTCCCATTAAACGTTGCTATGTCGACCGCAAAATAATTATAACCATAAAATACTCGTAGTCTGTAATGTAAATAATAATTCATAAAATGATTATTTCCGATAAAATAGCAATAAATACGTATACGTTTAGTAACCAAGATTATGGAATGGTGGAAACGATAAATTCTTCAAAAACAATATATCCCATAATAAATCCATTAAATGGGGGAATACTTCCATCAATGAGAAATTAAGGTAGCCAATATATATAGTATAAAATAATTTTATCGTGATGTTGCAAAAACAATATTTATAAGTACACATATAGACAGGTATGACCGATAATTGCACATAAAGGATCTTAATAACACTATAATTTAATAGATTAACACATGTATATAGTACTTCGGTAGATCAATATAGTTTGTACTAATAAATTTTGTAGATGAAAATAATATAACCGTTAAGAAATGATGCACCCGATAGTGTTTTATCGAAACATTTATTACGTATAAAATATTTAAAGGAAAATTATTTCAAGCTATCATCTCAGGTAATTGGTTTATTTATATTACAAATATCAAACCGTAGGGTTAGTCCAATTATCGGATTATTATCCTTAGCATACTACTAGTGGAATTATTTGCTGTATTTTACTCCACCAAGGTTTTTAGTCATACTAGGCCATATATAATTTAACATACGAGTGGTTATTCATGAGATAATTAACTTATTAATTACCTACTTAATTCCCAGAATATTTTAGCCTGCCAAATTACTGTCTCAAGTCCAATTATACATTTTTGTTAAGCCCCAAACAAAGTCAATAGGCCCATGAAACAACCCAAAATTGCCCAAGCCTGTTAAAAGAAACGTCATCGTTTCCTTACCCAACATCGTCTCCTTCATCCACAATTGATGATGCCATGACCAGTGGCCATCACCTCTAAGGTTCCATTACCCTCCACCGAATTCAGAGTTGCAGCCCATCATCTTCATCCCAACAATTGTTCACTGTTCTTATCACCAAACCATCAACCCAAAAACAACAACCCACCATCGGCACCAAGAGCAAGGCCACCCAAGAACTCAGTTAGCAACGAATCCACAAAAGAGAGAAAACAAGGCAAAGAATAGAAAAGAAGAGGGAAGGAGGGTCGACTGCTCTGTTACCCACTTGTGAGTGGCTCTGCGGAGACGGGAAAAAGAAAGGATCGGCCACAACCCATCGACGGCGATCGCAGGGGAGGAGCAGAGGCGACCTGAGGCTTGTCGATTCACCCACAGCGGCGGCGACTTGTGGGCGAACGAGAAGACAGAGAAGGGTGGGGCTGGGATCGACGACGACGGTGACAAGAGAGAGATGCAAGGAAGAGGGCCGGTGGCTGCTGGTGGTCGTCGGTAGCAGCTGGGCGGTGGAAGGCGATGGTGGTTGGCTCAGCGAAGGGGAGAGGACGAGGCGGCGGTGGTGAGAGTGACGGCGAAGGGCAGGGGAGGATGAAGGAGAAGCAGAGATGGCGGCTTCGATGGTGGTAGAGGGGCTCGGCACGGCTTGGTGGTGGAGGAAGGGAGAGGAAGAAGGAAAGGAAGGGGAAGGGCTGGGTTCGGCCGGTGGTGGAAGGAAAAAGGGAAGGAGGAGGAGAAAGAAAAGGAGAGGAAGAAAGGTAGAGAGGAGGGGTCGGTGGTGGTTTCCAGGTGAGGGAAAGAAGAGAAAAGAAATAGAAAGAACAAACAAAAACAAAAAAAGAAAGGAGACAAAGAAGTAAAGGAAAGATGGAAAGAAAATAATAGGGAGTGGCCGGTTGAAACAAAAAATCAGGAGACAAAAAGTAGTGGAGGAAAAAGAGAAAGAAAAGAAAAGAATAAAAAAAAATAAAATATCTATCAATTATTGTTGGAAAAATCTGATTCTCCAAAAGACTGATTTACCCTTCTAGTTCCTTTGAGTTCCAAAATATCCCAAGGGCATAAACGTCCTTTCGAAATTCGTCCCGGTCCCGAAAATACAACTTGGGCTCGGAAAATCCGATTAATTCCCCTGAGCGTTGCCCAAGTCTCGGAATTGAAAACCGAGGCTCGGTTAGCCGTGTAGAATTCTCGGAAGTTAATTCCGAGGCTCGGTTACGCAGATACTCCAAAACGTCGTATGTCCTTGGCGATCCAAACGGAGCTCGGTTATTCCCAGTAAAATTCGGAAAACTCGGTGCGGTAGAATTCTCGGTTACAACGATAAAATCTATTTACCGTTGTAAAAGTTAAAACGACTCGGTAAAATCTCAAAAATTTTACCCGGGTCGTTACAATCTACCCACCTTAAAAAGAATTTCGTCCCCGAAATTCCGTGTCTTATCCGTGGGTCCTACCACGATAAGCTTCTGGTACACTCCACCAGGTGTCCGAACTCAACGTGATATGTCGCTTATACCCTTACACGACATCTCATCTTCTATAAAAACCGAACCTCATGGCTGGCAACCCACACACAGCCATGGACTCTCCACTGAGAACAAGAACGACCTCAGACTCGGAGGACAATAGCTACATCGGCGGCAGAGCTTTCCAAACAAGCTCCAATGAAGAGGAACCTCCGAAGAAGCGCTTCAAGACGAACATCATCGGCCTGGAAGAGCACATGGTCGTTTCCCCAAAACGACGAAAGAAGCGTGCCTCCAAGAAAGCTGAAGATCGCATGGGCAAGGCGGTAGCTGAGAGCAGCACTCCGCAACAGAAGCTGACACAACTGAACTTCTCGCTGAAGAAGATCAGCTCGGCTGTAGCACAGATAGAACTGGCGTGCATGGAGCTCTTTCCTCACATGGAAAATGCCAAGAAGATTGTAAAAGATCTAGAGAAGCAAATAACTCCATAGAGAGTACTTCTTCTCTGTTGTATAACCTTATTATGAAATTAATAAAATAAATTTCCTTTCTAAATCAAAATCTCCTATGTTACGAAATCTTATGTTAATCGGAAAATAAAACCTCTCAAAGCAAAATAAAAATCAACTATAAGAATATAAAATCAAATTTAAGGAAATTAAAAATAAAACTCGTTTCACAAAATCAAAACAAAAAGATACTAAAACCAATTCATGTTTTCATGAACGGTACTCGTATCAGACGTGAACATCCTCGAGTCGCGAACGTAACGTACAACTAACGGTGACGTCGGTTAACCTCGTGAAAAAGTTACCCGTTAACTGGCAAGGCGATGATCACGGGAGCGTCCTGTGTCGTTAACTCGCACGGCGATGATCACGAGCACATCCTGTGTCTCTCGAAGGACACGTTACCCACTTGTTCAAAAATTCCGCATGAGCCAAAATGTCTGTCTCGTCTCGTATCTCACCACGATGTCCGAACAGCTGTAAACTTGTCGCACATGCGTTCTACTCGAGGTGTGGTCCCATCCATCTGGCCTCAACGGTTACGAATGTAAGTGATAAAAGATGCAAGAAAAGATAACAAGACCGTAAAAAGATAAGACAAGGTAGCCAGAGCGAAGAAAATCAAGAGATGGAAAAAGACTGAAAAACTCTGGCATGGGTCCGAAAACGCGTAAAGCAATAAATGCAAGCAACGGTAAATTTTCAAAAAGCAAAATCTTGAAAATCAAAAACGGTAATCACGCTCCCCATAAGAGTATAAAAGAAGGAGCGGTGAGGGGTAAATCACCAAAAGCATTAAAGCAACAAAACTCTCAGAAAAAACAAAACCACAACGTTCCAAAAACAAAATCCCACACGTTCCATTCACGATGCCTGCTCCATCTTCAGTCTTCTTCGTCGAAGGTGCGAATCTCGGCAGGAGAAACCGTCTGGCGTACAGCATGGTCAATGAGCGTGCTGAAGAACTACCGAACGAGCTCGGTAGAATGCCCCGACTGGTCTTTGTCGACGAGCTCTACTCATCGCGGTTCTTCGTCACTCCAATGGAAGAGGTGTTCTTCCTAGAGGATCGCGGCACTCTGAGGACATCCTACTACGGATCAGCCAACTCCGTGATGTTCTTTATCTCGGATAGGCTACAGGAGTTCAACTTGGAGTCCTCTTGCCACACTGTGGAGCAAGGCGCTTACTACCAGCTCGCAATGACAGCCCAGAGCATACCCAGAATGACTCGGCTACCTCCAACCTGGCCAAAGGTACGGCTGCTGGTGTGGAACTGCAGAGGAGTGGCAAGACGTGCACAGGAGTTCTCACGCACCCTGAGGGACTTGAAGAACCAGTACAAGCCCAACATGGTTCTTCTGACGGAGACGCAGTGGCAACCGCGAGACGATCACGGTCTGATTCCACTCCGATTCCCTCAAGCTAACCGATTCGAGATTCCTGGCCAGCGCGACGGAGGCGGTATGTGGTTCTCTTGGAGCGACAGAGTCACGGTCAACGTCAATAGTGACGCAAACAGCTTCCGTGTTAACGTCGTTGCGAACCGTTAAATGTATTTTTCTCTTTTTATAAATTATCAAAAATCAATGTATTATTTCCCATTTTATAATATATAAAATATCAATGTAATATTTCTGTTTGTACTCAAAATTTTAGCAATATTAGTAATATTTACATTTTCACTAACTAATGACATCATTTACCTCATGTATGAATGTTCTCCGACTGCTGGCGTCCCTCGACTGGATCTATAATGCCCTAACTAAATGATATAAATGCAAAATGATAAACATATAGAGCGAGCTATGCACAGCAAACAAGCAAAACAAACACCCAAGGACCTACAGCCCGCTCCGCTACCAAAATGAAACACCCTGACCTAAATTTACCCGACTAACAGTAATTACAATAAACAGTACCCCCACGTGGCCAACATATCACAGAAGCAAGAACACATAATAATAAAAAGATAAATAGACAATCAAAATCACAATTACGTCACCTTGTGGGGACATCAACATTTGCACAGCGGAAGCATTTCTAGATATTCAGTAACATTTTATATGCAAGACACAATGCATGCTAATGGATCCGAGTCTTGTCCGAGGTGACGCCACAACCGCCGGTATGCAAACCTAACCTGCAGGAACTGTGTGAGGGGTGAGACCAACCACTGTCTCACCGATAAACAAATAAACCCTAGTATACATACAACCGCAATTACACCCAAGCCAACACAGAACACAATAGAAGTACAACAAGCACAAACATAGTATCGGTATCAACCTACCTGAACCAACTATACGTCGGACTCCTCATGGTTAAGCTAATCTCATAAACTCACCGACATATGACAATAGACTTACCAATTTTATTATTAGGGCCCTGTCACGTAATAAGTATTGGCCGTGCCTGGTAGCCAGGTTAGCTAACCCCAGGGTACTCCCCGTTAATCCATAAATATCACAAATCATATCACAAATAACCGAGTCCCGCAGTCCTCGGCGGAAGTCACCGATGAAGAGGAACCTCCGAAGAAACGCTTCAAGACAAACATCGTCGGCCTCAAGGAGCATATGGTCGTCTCTCCAAGACGACGGAAGAAACGTGCCTCCAAGAAAGCTGAAGATCGCAAGGGCAAGGCGGTAGCTGAGAGCAGCACTCCGCAACAGAAGCTGACACAACTGAACTTCTCGTTGAAGAAGATCAGCTCAGCGGTGGCGCAAATAGAATTGGCGTGCATGGAGCTCTTTCCTCACATGGAAAATGCCAAGAAGATTGTAAAAGATCTAGAAAAGCAAGTAACTCCATAGAGAGTACTTCTTCTCTGTTGTATAACCTTATTATGAAATTAATAAAATAAATTTCCTTTTAAATTAGAAATTCTTGTATCATGAATTCTCTTGTTAAGATGTGAAAGATCATATTTAACTGAAAAATAAAGTATTTAAAACATAACAAAACCGTCACGAATAAAATCGAACATAATGATGTTAAAAACAGGACTGATAAAACAAATTATAACCAACATAAAGGAATTAAAAATAAAACAAAACTCGTTTAACAAAATCAAACATAAAGAAACTAAAACAAAATCGCGTTTCATGATCGGCGCCTAAATCGGTCCTAAGCATTCTCGAATCACGAAACGTAACGTTCACAGCTAACGGTGACGTCGATATCCTCATGAAAGGACGGCCATTAACTCGCACGGTGACGATCACGAGAGAGTCCTGTGTCCCTCGTAAGAAACGTTACCCACTTGTTCACGATTTCCGCATAAGCCAAAAACGTCTGTCTCGTCTCGTATCCTTCCACGATGTCTGATCAGCTGTGAGCTTGTCGCACATGCGCTCTACTCGAGTTACGGTCCCATCTGTCTGGCCTCAACGGTCACGGATGCATGTGATAAAAGATGCAAGAAAATATAGTATATCCATGAAAAGAAAAGACAAGGTAGCCAGAGCGAAGAAAATCAAGAGATGGAAAAAGACTGAAAAACTCTGGCATGGGTCTGAAAACGCGTAAAGCAATAAATGCAAGCAACAGTAAATCTTCAAAAAGCAAAATCGTGAAAATCAAAAACGGTAATCACGCTCCCCGTAAGAGTATAAAAGAAGGAGCGGTGAAGTGTAATTCATCAAAAGTGTTTTAAAAGCAACAAAACGCTCAAGCATAGAAAATACCACGGTCATAAAAGAAAACCCCACGCGTTCAAGAAAAACTCAAAATCTCCTAGTCAAAATGCCTGCTCCATCATCCGTCTTCTTCGTCGAAGGTGCGAATCTCGGCAGGAGAAACCGTCTGGCGTACAGCATGGTCAATGAGCGTGCTGAAGAACTACCGAACGAGCTCGGTAGAATGCCCCGACTGGTCTTTGTCGACGAGCTCTACTCATCGCGGTTCTTCGTCACTCCAATGGAAGAGGTGTTCTTCCTAGAGGATCGCGGCACTCTGAGGACATCCTACTACGGATCAGCCAACTCCGTGATGTTCTT
>JAKUCV010006193.1:4499-27981 GCA_028386065.3 Turnera subulata
TCGTCGGTGAGCACTTCGGACTCACCCCTCGCCTGCGGGGTTTCATCCCGTAGGATGAGTTGTTCGTAGTACAGGTACGTGGTTCGGCCAGCCGCTGTTTCTGTTTCACCAGTCCCCGGATCCATACCTCCGCTGCATCTCATTCTAAGTCTTCCGCTGCTGATATTTTATATGATGTTGTATTATATATTTCTGCTACTGCTGTTGTGGTTTGAATAATGGTCCCCGGATTCGGGTGACGGATGTTGTATTTGAGATTACGTATACTGTATGCTATTATGTATGTACTGTCTGCTACTGTAATAAGAACAGTTCTGGCACGTGTTTACTGTGTACGGTAAATACGGGTCGGGGCGCTTCATGAATTGTACTGTCCAGCCCACTACATAGAGCCCAGACAGGCCCACGCAGCGAGCCCAGTACAGCCTCTAGCCCAACCCACTCAAACCCAAGCTCCAAGCCCAACACCCAAAACCAAACCCATCCAACCAATCCGGGTCAGCCCGACCCAAACATCACACACCCGGGTCATCTTCAACCTCGGGTCATGCTCACCTTGAGCTGCAGGGGTCGGCGTCGGCGCTGGCAACACAGGCGGCGCGGGCTGGGGAAAGCGAAGGCGACGGCTGCGTGCGGTGGTGGCGTCGATCCGAGGCACGACAGGTCAGGAGCTGTGGGGAGATGAACAGCGAGAAGGCGGCAGCTTGTTCGTCGTCGGGTTGCTGCGAAGAGAGGAGGAGAGGAGGAGAAGTGGCCGTCGGGTTCTTGCTGTCGGCGGCGCAACCAGATCGGGCTGACGAGGTTGATGGCGGTGAGGAACGCGACGCGAGGAGGAGGTGATGGTGGTGGCATCCTTCTCGGCTGTCTCCCCTGGCGGCGACGGTGAGGAGAAGGGAAGGAGAAGGCCGTCGGGTTGGTGGCGCGCGACGGCGGTCGTTCTGGTGGAGATGCGTGTCGGGTGGTCCTGGTCACGGTGGAGGCACGTGCGTGGAGAGGTGGCGGTGAAGGGTGGTCGCGGTGGTTGGTGGATGGTGGCCGGTCGGTTGTGTGTGTTGGTGGCGGTTGTGTTGTGTGTTGTTTTCTTTTTATTTTTCTTCCTTTTCTGGTTTGTGAGGAAGGCAGGGTGTGCAGAGAAAAATTGCAGAAGAGAAGATGTGAAAACTGAAGACACGGGAAGAAAGAAAAACAAAGAAAGGTCACAGGTTACACAGGGAAGACACGGACTGCACAGGAAAAGGCGGCTGCGTGACTCAATCATGCAGTCGTGTCCAGACCGGACCAGAAAATAACTGATACACCCACTTAGTTAGTTTCCGGTGTGATTTTTTCTGAGGATTTCGGGACCCGAAAAATACCGACTTAGGCTCGAAAAATCCACGGAAAAATCTCGAGCGCGGGAAAAGACTCTGTTACGAAAAACGATGCTCGATTTACCTTGAATTAATTACCCAAGATTAATTCTTTCGGTAAATCACTGTAAAAAGACTTTTACAGTCCTAGTAAAAATCCAAATTTTTACCCGGGCTGTTACACATTAAATATTAAAATAAATAACAAAAATATATTGAAAAATTAGAACAAAAAGTAAGTTGAATATTTTTATCCATATGCCTATTAAAAACTTTAACTAAAACTTACTATTTCTTTTTTTAGCAAGCTAAGTATGAAACGCCCCGACCCATATTTACCGTACACAGTAAACACGTGCCGGAATTGTAACAACCCAACCCAACAAAGCCCAGCATACAGTGTATACAATAGGTATCCGGGCTCAACAGCCTAAAATAAAACAACAACCATAACTCAACCAGCCCAATGGCCCAATAATAGTAAAAATAATGCACAACGGAAGACTTAACAACTCACAAAAACACTGTATGCGACTCTGATGCAAACTATGGATCCGAGCCCTGTCCAAGGGATAGCGCCGCAGCCCGTCTGGAATGCACCCAACCTGTACCACAAATAACTCGTCCTACGAGATGAAAGCCCGCAGGTGAGGGGTGAGTCCGAAGTGCCCACCGGGTAATACCCATAAGCAAATATACATATACTAACAACCGTAATGTAACACCCCGAATTTTCAGTATTTAATTTCTATGGGGTTTTCGAAATTTTTGAAATTTTATTCCAATTTTACCCTCGATGAATTTTCGGGTATTCTATGTCAAGAAAATTATTATTGTTATTAATTTATTCTCCTTGGAATGTTTTATTACTTCTAGAATTAATTTTTAGTCGGTTTCTGTGAGAACGACGGGAGTTACGGGGTAAAACAAAGAGTACATAGTAGTTTTATTAAAACTACGTAGTTTTGGGGTGTCAAGGCTTTAAACTCAAAGGAAGCTGGTGCTTTGACTAGGTCACATAGGCGCGTTGACCTGAGAAGCTGGGAAAGGCAAAACGACGTCGTTTAGCCAAAATGACGCCGTTTTGTGTACGGCCGAATCCTAGGGTTTGCCTAGGGACATAAACGTCATTTCTTTCTCCCTCCCTCCTCTCTTTTCTTTTCTTTCTTCTCTACTCTCCCGACGGCTGAACCCGATGCTCTCTTTGGCTTGCCTTTCTTTCTCAACTCCTCTTCCCTATCACTCAAGCTGCCGCCGCCCAGTCTTTCCTCTCATCATCATCGTCACTTCGTCTTCCTCCTCTCGCCGTCGTGCGCCACTCGAAGTTGCCGCCGTCACTGCATCGAGGTAGAGAGGAGGCATAACCGAGGAGGACGAACGGCTGAGGACCTGAGGCGTGAGAACTCGAACCTGCCGCCATCGTGGTCCATGCGCCGCCGTCTGGTCCGGTGAGCCAATGAGCCAATTCCTTTCCTCTTGCTTTCTTCTTCTTCTTTTCTCTGTTTCGGGTTTTGATTGAAGTTTTGTGCGTGCTGTGCTTTGTCGTTGGTGTTACTTGCTTGTGCTCGGACGATGGTTGGTCTGCGTGTGTGGCGGTTGTTGGACGGTGGTGGTTGGGCTCCAAGACGCCCGGAGTGAGGTTGCAGACTCGGGACGGGTTTGTCTTCACTCTTTGGGCTTTCTGCTGAGTTGTTGTTTTGATGGATGTTGTCGGCCGAGGAGAATGGTCTGTGGTGGGTGACGCTGTCTTGGCGTGTTCGTCGGTCGCCGCCGTCGTCCGTTGGTAAGCCGTGACTCCTTTTCCCCTTCTCCGTCTTTTTTAATTTCCTGCAGTTGTGTTTTAATCGGATGTTGGTCTAATTCGGGTTGGTGTGTGTTGTTGGGTTTCGGGTGGTGGCTGTGTTTTCTATTCGGGTTGATGGTCTCGTGTTGGACTCCAACAATGGCTAGTGACGACCAACAATGTTACCCATAGTGAGGTTACGAGTTTGGGGCTCGGAAGTCGTTCCTGTTCCGGTTTGGACAGCAGGTTCTGGTAAGGATTCTGACCCTTCTTCCCTTTCCATTTCGTGTCTATTTTCTGTGTGGGTTGGTTGCTTGTTAGATTCTGTGTTGGTTAGTTCCCATTTTGAAGAAGTCGTGAGTATGCGATTTGCTTATCTCTTGGTCATGAGTTAATCATTTAACTATAAAGTATGTGGCCATATAACTTGTCTAAGTTAATTAAACTAAACACAGGATTTAGTCTTGGCATGCACACTATTGGATATTGGAAACAATAATAGTGGACACTAAAAAGAATTTGACTGCAGTGACACTTACTATAATGACAATAGTAATGATTCCACTTACTAATTTTGGCTGGGTTGTTGATGATTCCACTTATTTACTGGCTTTTAAATAACACATTAACTTATGATCGGAAGTTTCCGAGCTTAAGGTACTTGCTGGAATTTTAATTGAGTTTGGTTTTTATGTCGCAATTTGACACTAGAGGGATAATGGAGTAGTGTGGCTGAAACAATTAATATACAAAGTCGGTAGACCGTTGTTCTAAAGTAGTTTCGGGTTTCTAACGAGTTATATTAAACTCTTGTTTTTAAACCTTGGTGAATTAAGATAATAGGGGTTGGTCTATATATACATGTTAAACACTGCTGGGTTTGAATCTTTATAAGTATGTACATTTGTAAACGAGGTAGTGACAGCCTTGTGTTAATACTTGGTTGATGTGGTTAATAGTTTCATATAATATGCACATGCTTTGACATAATAACTAAATTGATTCTATCGAAGACGTGGATGGTAAATTTGGTTGGATTTTGGACCAAGATTTAAGATATAGGATTCTGGGTTGTTATGCAAGCCTTCCACTGTTTTGCTTAGCTGTTAGTAGTGTCTTTAGTTTCTCTAAGATACGACTTGTACGCTTGGTGATTCATTGAACTTGATTTAATGGTTTCTAAATGGCCTACAATTTTTTTCTCCAAGAATTTGGGCTTCAGATCCAAGTTTTAAAAGGGGAATTTTGTAACGTGTCGAGACAAAATTCTTGGACATGGTCGGCATGCATGCATTTCGCATCATAATTGTGTACATTTTATGTGATCCCTCCTTGCGATAAATATAGGAATGGTATCGTGTCGGGAAGGGAGATGGCTTGTCTTTGGAGATGTTATTACGACCCATGTGAGGACTTATAAACCTTTGTATGCAATACTGCCTACAATGCTTGGTTAATTGTCCTGGAATATAATGTGGTATTATTTGTTTGGTCTTGAATGCTGTATGCATGATTGCCTGTTGTGCTGTTGTTGCTATTTGCAAAGAGAATTATGTTGATGTTACCTATGACGTGGTATGCCTGTTTATGTGGCCTGTTGTCTGATGTGATGTTTTGTGCATGTCTAGTATGACTTGTTTGGTTATGATAAACACATGAGGTTTAGATTGTGATTTGTGTGGTGGACTATGGGCTGGGGCCCGGATTTGAGAATGAGATATTAAATCCACACAACATTGTTTGATCATAACTTATGGTACAACTCTTAAAACATTATTGAGAATAACATACTATAATAATTCTACTGTGGGGCTGTTGACCGGTTGGTTCGAGCGGGAAGTAATACCCCTCGGGATGGCATGCGGGTTTGCATGTGGGCCTGTGATGGCCGGTTCTACCTCCCTCTTTCTACCTCCCCCTTTCTACCTCCCTCTTTCTCTCTGTCTCTCTCTCTATGGTTTATATGGGCTTCGTGCCTGGTTTATTTGGGCTTCGTGCCTGGTTGTCTGATCAGACGGGACCGAGCTCGACGCACACAGTAGAGGGCCCTAATAAAATATTTAAACCTAATAACAAGGATAATAAGATAAGTAACGATAAGTGATGATTGAAGTTTGGTGATGACTTGTGTTGTATACTGTGAATTGTTTTGTGCACTGTGTTACTTTTGTCCATTGCCGGTGTACTTGTAGTTGATTTGTTTGTATATTATTGGTTTATTTGTCTGCGGTGAGACAGTGGTTGGTCTCACCCCCTCACAGTTTTACACAGGTTAGCTGACCGTTGATCAGAAGAGCGTATCAGCAGGTGGCAGTGCTTTCCTCTCCTCGGGTCGGATCCATAGAGTTCACTGCATACATGATATCTTATGTTTAGTCTTCCGCTGCATACTCGTTGTTGTGTAATTTATTTGTATAACTGTTCATTGAATTATGTTGTTGATATTGTATCCCGGGAAGAAGGGCATTTTGGTCACTTCTCATGCTATACATTCCTTAACGGATAGTTTGGGATACGGGTGTCCCGGGGATGATAAGGGCAATTTGGTCAATCTATAATTAATTTATAACTCATATTAATTAATTGGGACATGGGCGTTTCACGTAAATTCAAAAGTCACATCACCAACAATCAACTAAGGTTCTCACGAACCTTAAATGACACACCTGTGATTCTAGACACGCTATTCCAATTTTATTATCAGGGCCCCTATCACATGTTAAATAATGGCCGTCGCCTGGTACTCAAGCTAGCTAGCCCGTGGACCCCGCCCTGGTACCTCCACGTATAACTGGCACAGATAGGGAGCAGACCCCAAGCACACTCTCCCCCAGCGCCTAAAAATAATAATTGGTACAGACAGGGAGCAGACCCCAAGCACACTCTCCCCCAGCACCATAAAATAAGACTACCATCTGGCTGTTCCAACATTTAACTGTGACTTACTAAATGTCTAAGTGTATCCAGTTTATTAAGATTACCATTTTAGTCTTGATACCACAATACTGTTAACCAATCATCAACACATTATCCCGAGCAGGCTCGCAGCCTCTCCGCTCGTCTGGATAATATAACTTATTCCAAACTATTCCCATACTAGTACCCTCGGTACTCAACTTACACATTTCTCACAATCAACAACGATAATAGACTTACTTATATCCACAATCCCAACATCAACAATAATATCAACGGCAACAATTATCAACTTAATTCATCACACAACAACCATACACAGCCACAAAGTTTCATACCAGCATATATCGCATATAGCAAACAAACAGCAACTTGATATCACGGGAAGTATATAAATATTCACTTAACCTCACCTTAGCCTGTTACTTAACTCTGAAGATCCTCAACCGGTTCCAAGGCCGGTTCCTCGGGAATCTGCCCGATATCAAAACCTATACAACAAAACAAAATGCTCACATAAATGCACATAATTGGTATGCTATGATGCCATAAATTATAAATTAACCCCCCTTGGTTACACGCTATTATCTCCATAAAGTTATTATACTTGCCAAAATATAATTACCAAATATTATTATTATTTTTTTAAAAAAAGGTATTATTATATATACTTAGTGAAATATTCCCCATAATATATAATACCGTATTTATTTTCAAAACATTTTCATCATATATATACCCCTTTTCATAAAATTATTTACTCCTATAATAATTTTTTTCAAAGGATATTCATATAGTAATTACATTTCCTCAAAATAATATGTCAATGTAATCATTTTATTATATTATTATTATTTTTTTTTGTAAAACATATCCATATACTACATATATATATATTTCCCAAAATACTATAACTCATACTTACCATATTATTATTAAAATATCCTTAACATAATTACCTTAATTTATCCAAAATAATAATATGTCAAGATCATTATTTCACTTAGAATCATATAACATATATTTATTTTCTTTCTAGGAAATATACTCATATAATTTTATATTTACTTTTCCAGAAAATATGATATATGTAGACTATATTTTTTTCCAGATTATAAATATATATAATTTTTTATTATTATCTTAATTATTTGTTATTATCATTATTATTATTATTTTTTTTTAAATCGGACTGGGCCAAATAGTACCAGCCCAGTCCAAACCCATCAAACCCAACATGTCAGCCCGATGCAAGGCCCAGGCCATAGTAAGGTGGCCCGGCCCGTGACCAAACCCAGGCAAGGCAGCCCAGGTTGCAAGCAACCGGGTCAACCCAAGTGAAATCGGGCCAAACCCGTCACAAATGGGTCGACCCGCGTGTCAAAATGGGTCGCTCACAACCCGTTGCTCACCTCGAGCGGGTTGCAGGGTGGCGGCGGTTGGTCACTGTGTCACGACGAGGAGACGAAGGCGTGGCTGCGCACAGCGGCAGACAAAGAGGGGAGCGACGGAGGAAGGTGCGGCGATGAGCAGCGAGAAAGGAGGGCGACGACTCATCGTGAAACGCCCCGACCCGTATTTACCGTACACATTAAACACGTGCCGGAACTGTGACAACCCAACCAAAATCAAGCCCAGCATACAGTGTGTACAACAGAAACTCGGGCTCAACAGCCCAAAATAGGAAACATCATAAATAACAAAACCGGCATAATGGCCCAATAATACCAATAAAAAGCACATCGGAAGACTTAATAACTCACAAACACTGTATGCGACACAGATGCAAACTATGGATCCAAGCCCTGTCCAAGGGATAACGCCGCAGCCTGTCTGGAGTGCACCAAACCTGTACCAAAAGTAACTCATCCTACGGGATGAAAGCCCGCAGGTGAGGGGTGAGTCCGAAGTGCTCACCGACGAAGGAAAGACAATCAATATGCACACTATAAGTTACTCAAGTCAAACACAGGCTAAACAGCCAAACACACCAAACCAAGACTCGACCCAAAACCGGTCCAAGACCAAAAGACTAAAACAAAAATCCATTTTCCAATTTTATCTTTCCGGGCCCCGTCACGGATAAGCTAGGGTCAGACCTGGTTACCAACACATTCTGGGTGCCAGACCAAATCCAGAGAACCCAGGGATAGACATCCCAAAAATACGAACCCAGGGATAGACATCCCAAAAATAATCACGGGATAGACATCCCAAGCATAGACATGCTTATCACAAGTAACCCAGGTCAAGGCCACCACAAAACAGTCTCAAACCATCGAGTCGTACCACTACTTATCACGTGACAATTATATTATCATCATCAAAATCAAATCACAGGGATCAACATCCCTAACCAAAATACCGGGATAGACATCCCATCCAAAATCAAGGATCGACATCCTTATCTCAAATTATTAATTAATTCCATTATACCTTATACCAAAAAGACTCAAGATAAACATCCAAATACCAACAAGGATACTGGGATAAACATCCCGAAAACAAACCACAGCTTATGCAACAAACAACAGTCCAACAACTATCAAACACAATAACCGAGTAATATAGGCACATATAGAAGGAAATCCATCCTCACCATGGCCGATTACTCAACTCCGGAAACAATGACCGGTCCGACGCCGGCTCCTCAGGATACTGCCCGATATCCAAACCTATACAGCAAAACAACATATACACATAAATGCACATAATCGGTATGCTATGATGCCCAAACTGCGAACATCCCGGTTCTTATCTTTTATTATCAACTTTTACCGAAAATATAATACCGTACGTATATCCGAATATAATTTTGGTACCGTACTTTAATTAAAATTCTTAAAAATATTTTCACAAATTAATTATACTTCCCAAAATATAATCACCATAATTTTTTCCAGAAAAATAATAACCTATTTATAATTTTTAGAAAATATTTATATAGTATTTATCCTTTCTAAATATACATAATAATATTTACCAACACAAATATAATTACCTTTAATCTTCAAAGTACATATATATAAATTCCTCAACCATAATTTCCCAGGGAAAATAATATATATAATATTTCCAGAAATTATTTCATGACACATATATATATTTTTCAAACAATATTAGTTTTTCTCTAAGACTTAACTTAATTATTTACCCATGTATATATATTTATATTTTTCTAAAAATACCAGAATTAAATTGGCAATAATTTTCTCAAAATAAATATACAATTTTTTTCTAAAATTATTTTCCAGAATATAAAAATATATATATATATATATATATTGTTTTTTTAATTAAATGGACTGGGCCATGAATAGTGCCGGCCCAGACCAAGGCAACAGCCCAGCACAGGCCTGCCAAGACCCGGCCCAGCACAGCCCACAGCCCAACCCGAAAACCCAGCCCAGACTGAAAACCCAAGCTATGCGACCCGACTACATGTGACGGATCCTGCAAAAATCGTGTCTTACCTCCGGGTTGAGCAGCTGCGACGGCGACGGCGAGCGCGGAAAGGAAGGGCGAGCAAGGCAGGGTGTGCGGCAGATGCAGGCGACTCCATGGGCAGTGGAATGGCGGCGCGGCGACGGCAGGGGGCTGAGCAGCGACGCGAAAGAAGCAGATCCGCCGGGTTTCGCCGCGGGTCAACGACGCTCGACGGCGCGTCTCGCAGCGGGAGGCGACGGGGACGACGGCTTCGAGGTCGCCACGGCACGGCGAAGGCGATGGCGGCGTCGGTGAATCGAGATACAACGCGGAGACGCTACGAGTGAACAGTAGCACGGGGAGGCTTCCGGGGTGACGACACTGTTCCCGGGTTTTCTGTATTTTTTTTCCATTTTCTGATTTCTTTCTTTTTCTCTCATTTCTTTTCTTTTTCCGAATTTCTTCTTTTTTTTTTCGATTTTCATTTCCTTTTTTTCTCCCTCTCTCTGTTTCTTTTTTTTTTCTTTTTTTCAGTTTTTTTTCTTTTTTTTTCTTTCCCTTTTTTTCCCTTTTTCCTTTCTTTTTTTTCCCTCTTTTTTTTTCTTTTTCTCTCTTTTTTCTTTTTCCTCTCTTTTTTTCTTTTTCTTCTCCTCTTCTTCTCTTCTCCTTTGCTTCCTTCTTTTTATAAACGGTAGAATACTGTGCGGCGCGTGATTCTCTAACAATGCAGCTTGTCTGCATTATAGAGCGAGTCCAGTCCGGACCAGAAAATAACTGATACCCCCTTAGTTATTTTCCGGTGTGATTTTTTCGAGAAATTTCGAAACCCGAAAAATACCAACTTAGGCCCAAAAAATCCACGGAAAAATCACGAGCGCGGGAAAACTCTCGGTTTCGAAAAACGACGCTCGATTTACCTTGAATTAACCCAAGATTAATTCAACAGTAAATCACGGTAAAAAGACTTTTACAGTCCCGGTAAAAATCAAAAATTTTACCCGGGCTGTTACACGTCGGCTCCACTCCACAAATCGGCGGCGTCGAGTCGCTGCGTGGAGGCGACGAGCAGGAGAGGGCGACGCGTCGAGGGAACGGATCTGCAGGCGCGGTGAAGGGCGGTGGCGCGACGGTGTTGCTGCAGGCGGTTGCTGGAGGCGGTTTGCAACAGGGGTGCAACGAGTCTCGGGCCGGCTGCAGCTGCGACACGACGACAGGAAAAGGAGAAGGACGGTAAGGCGACGAGTCCTACAGGTGGCGGCTGCGTCCTTCCCGGGCTGTCTCCACTGGCGGCGCCGGCGAGGAGAAAAGAGGTGGATGGTGGTGGCGCGGGTAAATGGTGTGTGGTGTTTGTGTATTGTTTCCTTTTTTTATTATTATTTTTCTGGTTTTGGGGTGCAGAGGAAGGAACGAAAATTGGCAGAATTATTTGCAGGGATTGATGGTGAGGATGATGTGTGCAAGGGAAAATAACGGGTTGCAGGCAGGAGAAACAAAAGGAACGTGGTGACGATGGCAGGCAAAAATTCACGGGCTGCACAGGCAAGTCACAAGTGTAATAGGAGTTGACGGCTGCATAATTCAATTATGCAGTCGTGTCCCGTCCGGACCAGAAAATAACTGCATACCCCCTTAGTCATTTTCCGGTGTGATTTTCAAAAGATTTCGGGACCCGAGAAATACCAACTTAGGTCCGAAAAATCTACGGAAAAATCTCGAGCGCGGAAAAAAACATCGAAAAACGACGCTCGATTACCTTGAATTAATTATCCAAGATTAAATTCAAAGGTAAATCACTATATAACGACTTTTACAGACCCGGTAAAAATCCAAATTTTTACCCGGGCTGTTACAAAGTACTTATTAGAACTAATTAATAATTCTTCCACAAGTAAATGGCCGAGTGTCAATGTTGATGCACCAATATTACAAATGATGGTGTTGCTAGAATAAGTACTGGCTAATGTTTTAGTAGTTTTATCCATGAATATTCAACATGTTGCCTCTGATTTATCTTAGGTGACATTCTAGTGTTGTATAAAAGGGATATGGACCATGTGGAAATAGCTCCACTCAATCTTCAATTTTTTAGAGCACGTAAAATATAAATAATATAAAGAGCCATCAAACATAAAGTTATAAAAAAAAATCTATATCAATGATGAAGACATCAAAAATTAAAATATATAAAAAATTTGATGAATATAAATAAAACTTTTAAGAATAAACATATAACAAAATTTGAAGAATATAAATTAAAATACACTCAAATAAATAAACTAGAAAAAACTTGTTTACAAAAAAAATTATAGATAAAATTAAATTCTACAAAAAGTATGAATTTGATAATAAAGAAGTCAATAGAATATTTACCTTCATATAATAAACTTATAAAGTCATTATAAAAATTACTACAATAAATTAAGTATCAAAATAATATATCTATAGGTTTAGTAAATAAATAAATAAATAAAAGGTTAAGTTAAAAAAATAAAGAACTAGAATAAATTTTGTAAATAGAAAAAAATTAGGAATTTTGACTTAAATAAAGTAAATATTACAATTAAGTTACAACTAGAAGTATAGAAGAACATAATGCAAAAATGATCATAAATAAATGTGAATTAACTACAAAATGTGTTAAATTAATTAACATATATTAAAATATATTAAATTTATATGTTTAGAAATAAGAAATAAATTGAATACATATTCTGTTAGCCCAGATAGGCCTGAGAGGGGGGTGAATCAGGCCACTCCTTAGTCGAGTACTTGGTTTCTGGTTTGGCTTCTGACAAACCAAACGGTTTCTTCACAAACCACACTCTCGCAGATCTGTTCGTACACACAATCTAAAGATTGAAAGAGCAAGAGTAAGAGAAGTTGACACAGTGATTTTAGAGAGGTTCCCCCTCACAAGGTACCTCTACTACCTAAAGGATCCTCCTTTAGGATTTCAAACTCTCACTATCTTAGGCTTTTGCGGGATCAGCCCCAACCTTTACAGAAACCAAGCTTTTACTGGCTAAGCTCTAACATTTACAAGAAACAAGCTTTTGCAGGCTAAGCTCTAACCTTTACAAGTTTTTTCCAGGCTAAACTCTAACCTTTCCTCAAATCTAAACCCTGATTTGAGTACCCAGCAAAACTACACTAAGTCTTGCCTAACAACACTCTCCTTTGTATGAACTTGATGAACAAGATTAAGAACAAGTGTAGCTCAACAAGAACAACAAGAATACAACAAGTATCACAGATGTAAGCTCAATTGCAGACTTAAAACTCTTTCATATAGGCTGGGATGTTTTTCCAATAAGCATTCTTCTTCCTTATATAGAGCTTGAACAAGTGGGAGTAGGTAGGAAGATCTTCATGCAACGGCTCTAAATACCCATCAGCTCATCATCCAACGGCTATGAGGTACAAATCAGTCTTCAGAGTTGACTCCATAATTCACTAGCTGGTGTTGGGCTCATTTTAGGAAGTCCGCTCTCTTAGCAGCTCAATTATTTGAAAACATTCCATTTTTAGCAATTCGTGACCATAAGTGTGGACCACAATTGATAATTGAGCTTGGAGGTGAGAGATAAGTGTTGCAGGTCTTCTTCTTTGCCATGGATTACTTTCCCTGCCCCGTTGGAGTAGTTGGGGGTTGAGGTTTAATGCTGTGAGGACCACCTGGGCCACCAACAACTTGCAGCAAGACCACTTCTGATGTTGACAGCAAAGTGTGGTTTCTTCCAGAAACCAAGTCCGTAGTTTTTGTGCGGTTCTTGTAAGAAACCACGCTGCATGTTAATCAACACAAATATATGCAAACATCTAACCAAGTTTGTTAATCATCAAAATCAATAAATAATTATTCACTAAACATGATTAGTCATTAATAATCTATATTAAGCTCATGTTTAGCTCATCATATTCAACATTAACCATTTAAAAAAATTATATCTCATAAAAATGTAACAAAAATTTTATTATAAAAACTTTATGTAATAAAATTATTAATTTATAGAAAAATTGTTAAATATTACTATTTAAATTTTCATTTAGAAATGTTTTATTAGAATTATTGTTGTCAATATATAAGCCCATTTTCATTTAAAAAAGTATCAATTTTAGCACTTAATAGTCAAATAAATAAAAAATTGCTACTTGATGATTTAACTTCGTTCCATTTTTCCTGGTAAGTTAATACAAATATTACATTGGATCATAAAAATATAAATATTGTACTATATTTTAAATTTTGTTTAACTATAAATAATTTTATAAAACTAACCAAAATATATTTTAATCATTTTCCATTAATAAATGAGTATGTATGTCTGGCCAAAACAATAATGAGTGCGTATGAGGGGTAAATAGAGATGAGTTACTGTAGTTGGCAGGCTGCCTAGTGCCATTGGTGCTAACATCCCTAAAAATAAATTTTAAAAATGTTTGAGGTAGCACATTAATGAATGGTGATGTTTTATGAAATATTTTCCCCAGTTTGTTTGTCTGGAAATAAATGTTTTTTCCTCACCCTGCTGCAAAAGAGTAAAAGACTAGCAGTAGCTAACAATCAGTTGCCTGTTAGATAATGGAGCGGATGATACCAGCATCTCCTTTTTTTTCAAATCTGAAGAATGCTAGAATACTCATCCATATGGAAATGTAAAGCAAAAATGCAAGATTTGCCTGCACAGCCGGGGAAAAAAACAGTCATGAATAAGCAAAAGATGCCTTAGTCAATTCATCAATCCCAGAATAACCTTTGCCAATTAACTGATATCAATGTCCTTCCTACATTCTCGAGAGGTGTAGAACCTTGCAAATTAATGGCAAAGAATCTCTAAAGTGCCGAATTGTGAACACAGTGACATGTTAATCCTATACAGTTGCACCATTAACGAAAGGACTACGAGAAAATATGTGTCTTTCTCTGGTTCAGTTGGACTCTATGTTTCCTAGACTGATTCCTTAGTTGTACCTCTATCTGCTAGCCATCTCAGTCAAGCAAAAGGTGGAGGTGGAGGATCCACCATCTGTGTCCCTTCCAATACCCTCAAAACCTCATCCATTTTAGGTCTCATACGTGCATCCTTTTGAAGACACCAGAATGTGATTCTTAATATGCGATCAAGCTCTTGTCGATCCACCTCGTCATGAATTCTTTTATCCACCACTGCCTCTGGGTGTCCATGGAACCACTGATCATAAGTCCATTGACAAGTCCCCTCAAGCCTTGTATTCCCAGTTAATACTGTCAGCAAAATCTTGCCAAAATCCTCCACATCTTTCTCTCCACCATGCAATTCACCAGCATTAACCAACCCCCACCAAAACTGGCTCACCTTGGCCTCAAACTTCTTACCCAAGATTATGTCCCCACAGTTTAGATTTCCATGGCTTAGGAACTCCCTGCATCCAGTATGCATATAACAGACAGCCTTGGCCACACCCAAGCATATTTCAACCCTCTTCCTCCAAGTAAGGTTCTTGCTTAATTCATCAAATTCCAGCACTTTCTCCAAGTGACCATTCCTGGCAAATTCATAGACCAGAATTCTGTGCTCTAACTCGTTACAATACCCAACTAGCTTCACCAGGTTCCTGTGGTGTATGCTTCCAATCTTTGAAACAATTGCTCGGAACTTCCTATTTGAGATGGTTGTTTGGATCTTTTCGACCATTACTGTCTGGTAGTTTGGAAGCACACCTTTAAACATGTTTCCTCGAATAGGGTCCTTGAAGTCCTTGGTTATACCCTTGATTTCAGCAAATGATAGCAGCAGAAAACCCTTGGAGTTATCACCATGAGAAGATGAAGCAGCTTTCTTCCATATCATAATTCTTCTGTAGACGAAGTAGCCAACTGCCAAGTGAACCAGAACATATATAGCCCCAGTGCAAGAAGCAACTCCAATGAGAAGACAGTGAATGCATAATCTACGAGACCGTTTGACTGGAGATTGACTTGGAGGAGATCTGCTCTTGTTGGGATCAACAGCTAAACTGGGTGCCACACATTCCTTAACAAAAGAAACTGAACTTATTGAAGAGTCTGAATGCCCCGAGAAGTATGGAGTTGTCTTTATCAGGCATTGAGCAGAACCATCATTTATGAAGGTTGAAGCTGTACAAAGTGGGTTTTCCTTGCATAGTTTCTTACATTGCAGTAGACTAGTACGGTTGATCGAATCATTTGGAGGATAGATCCCATAAAGATAGGTGTGCTCATAAGTAACAACCACAGAATCAAACTTACAAGTCTGAGGAAAACATTTCAGGTTAGGGGAAGAAGATGTGTTCTTTGACAGGCACTTACATTCCGGGGAGCCCGAAGCATTGAAGAGACAGATGCTCCCACGCTCGCCACAGGTTGCAAACACATTGCACTGATTTTCAACCGCTTGCCAGACTGATCTCCATGACTGCAAAGCTTCAACCCATGAGTACATCCTCAGATTTCCATCAATGTCTAACCTGAGAAACCGAAAATTTACAGTGTCATTGTGATCTTCTCCATAGACAGACCAAAAGGGCTTCAAGTTTTGGTCTACTAGTTGCAAGGCTCCATGAGAGGTGAAGATGGCAGTGAGGTTCACAGAAGAGGGAATTTGACTACTCCAGTAACTGACATTACTTTCCCACTTCAGTTGTAATAGACCTCGAGCATTCATTTGGAGGCTGTAGTAACTTGACACAGAATTTCTGCTTGCAGCTCTAAGTGTTCTACCCACAGTTAGATTCTGTCCTGGAAGAAGAGTGTCAGCCGGAGTATCAAAGCTTTGCCAAACAACATCCTTTTTTCCATTCAACAGAACAAGGTTTCCATCATCACCAATAACAGCAGACACAACAGCTAACCCACCTGTCTTGCTGGTCCATGCAATGAAACCCTTGGAGGAATCAACCAGGACCATTTCCCCATCCTGAGAGAGCTGAAAATAGGACTCGTCACTAACAGTTACATCAGCTCCGGCAACCCAAACCACAATTTGCTGGCCAACCGGAATAGTTTTCGAACTGAAACGAATCCCAACACCGTACATCCCAGGCTGATCAGAATGTTCAAAGAATCCAACCGCGAAGTTACCATTTGTAGAGACCCATGAATTATTTTCCTTTACAGATATTCTTGAAGTCAATGGAATTTCAGTGGCAGCAGCATGGTATAGACAGAAAGCAAACAAGACACATAAGATGTAATGCAGCGCCATTTTCGTTCTCATGCAACAAAGACAACGACGGAGTAGGATAGCCGCTTCAAAGAACCTGCAAAATGAATCATTAAATCCGTTGTTACAAAACAGAGGAGGTCATACTAGGTTCAATTGTTTCACTACAAGAAAAGAAAAAAAAAAGAAAAAAAAAAGCAACATTTATAAACAACGGTAAAAAGGCAAAACATGCTTTCACTCCCTAATCTAACAAACAGAACATCTTCGGAGACAATTTTGCTTGTGTTGCTATCACTAGCAATGCAATGCTGCTGATTCTGCTATGGTTTGTAACAAGATTCTTGAAGACATCTAGTTGTTTAAGATTTTACTGGAAGGAGGGACTATACTTCGTGATAATCTAGAAAATTATAACAGACTTAAATTCAGTTCAAAATTCAGTTCAAAACCAAATTTGGTTGAATCAAATATTATTGACGCCATTATATCCTTACTACTATTCCTACACTTGCCGGAAAGACACAGCCTTGCATCTGTTCTGATAAGAACTAATATTTAGGAATAGAATCCATTTGATTCCATTCCATTACATCCCATTACACCCAACCAAACGGGCCGTAGGTTCATCATAACAGCACTGCATGAACATCCAAAAACAACTAAGCAACAACAGAAGAAAGCACACCATTGTCCCTAATAAAACCAGTAATTAAATCCCAATCAACGTCTCCTTTGAAGAAATAAAAAGAGAGAGAGAAATACCTGGAGAAAAACTATCTCAAGAGGAAAAGGTGAGGATCATCACATGTCTCTCAACCAGAAAAAAGAACAAAAAGAACAAGAATTGCAAACATCCAGGAGTTGAAGGCAATGTGTGTTTCTTTTTTAAAAAAAGTGAAAAAATGGCTGACAGAGAAAGAGAGAGAGGAAGAAGAAGAAGAAGAAGAAGAAGACGACTACGGGCGTACTGCTGTAAAGGAAAGAAGACAACAATGTTAATAATGTAAAAGAAAAGTGTGTCAAAGGGAAGAATAGACTGTTCAACGATGGAAAAAATAAATAAATAAAGATTCCCTCCTCTATCTTAATTATTTTATTCCTTTTTTCGGCTACAGCGTAATTGAAAGCTTCCTCACCCAAAACAAGAAAACTTTCCTAATGGTTTTTAGGACCATTTTTACTACTATTCTAGTATTCTCTTCTACGCGGATTCGGTGCAAAGTAACCTTCTTTAGTTTTGTTTAAAAAAAAAAAAAACGGTAGAACTTTCTGAATTCTGATAATAGATTTGCAATTATTCGCTTCTCGCCTGCCAAAGAGTCGCACACTATTAGTTAAGATGTTTACTCTCATTGATTGTTTTTGGATATTTTTTTTTTGGTAGAATTTGGATATTATTTTCAAGTATCTATATTTGTCCTCTACTTAAATTAGTTCAGATATTCTAAAATTTATTAGCTTCCCTTAAATTTCCATACCAGGGTCACATAATATTGGGATGTTTAATCTCGTTGATTATCTCTCGATATTATCTTCAAGCATCTATATTTGTCTTCTATTTTAATTAAGCTGAGATATTCCTCAATTTAAGCTTCCCAAAAACGTCCTATCTATTTCCAAAACAAATATTCTAAAATTTACAACACCACACGATACTTGCCAAGGAAGCATGCATAATTTCCGTAACATGGTTGACATTAATACAAATCTTTCTTAAAAATACGATTTTGCAAAGATTCATTAATTAAAAAAAATCTCCCAAAGTATATTAATTTTACAATATTTGTTTTGGGAGTTGATAAAAACAGCCATAATTTATTGTTAAGTCCCAAAAATCATTGGAATATCTGAGCAAATTTAAGTAGGGCTAATATATATAGCCATATATATAGGTACTTTGAAATAATTTATGGAGATAACTTTTTTTATATACTAGAAACCTACATATATTTTTTTGCATGTTATTCTTAACGTCGATGAAACGACCCGACCAAAATTTACCCAACAAACCGTAATTACTGAGTAATAGCAGTGCCGCGTGGCCAACAAACAATTAAAAAAAAAAAATAAATCCACAACAGAAACAACCTCAAACAGTCACAAAATCACATTTCCATCACCCAAAACGGAAACCTCATCATCAGCACAGCGGAAGCATTTCAATGTAACCGATGTCAGTTTATGCAGAACTCAATGCAAACCAATGGACCCAAGTCCTGTCCGAGGAAATATCGCAGCCGCCGGGATGCACTCCTGATTTACGACAAACTAACCTGCATAAACTGTGTGAGGGATGAGACCAACCACTGTCTCACCGATAAACTAATAAACCGCAGAATACAGGCAACCGCAATAACATCGAACCAGCAACAAAAACAGGAAAGCATAACAAGCATAGCATAGCATGTAATCAAAGCATTTAACAGTCCTAAACTCTTAGACTGACAACTCACTGCTAATCAACCACATGGACAACTGTTGACAGACTTTCCAATTTTATTATTAGGGCCCCGTCACATGAAAAGTATCGGTCGTACTTGGTAGCCAGGTTAGCTAATCCCAGGGTACTCCCCGTTAAATCAAATCAAATAATCTCATAAACAAAAACCGTGAGACCCTAAGCTCAACGGCTGAGAGGACCCCAAGCCCCTCATAAATGGCCAACAAATCACATATCACAAGCGGCTACCACCCAGTCGTACCTCTACCTTTCACGTGACATCTAGGTGTCTAGGTGATATTACCATATTTTATTTTTAATTTTTCTCTCAGACTAACAGTAACTCTAACCATTGTATATTACATATTCCCGAGTAGGCACACAGCCTCACAGCTCCTTAGGAAAACCAATCCAATATCTCAAATTAGGTTACTGTTATTAACAACATCTCAGGTTATTACAAACCATAACTTGGCACTTGCCACAAGAAAATCAATCAAGGAATTCAATGTATAAAATCATCATCGTCATAAGGTTCAACAGAATCCATACAATCAAACACAACAATCATCGGTACACAGAGCCCAAGTATCTCAACAGGAAACACAAACAATATCATCAAACAATACAAACTAGCTCGAGTATCACGGGCAGCATACCGAAGTTTATAAGTTTATATCCTCACCTGACACTCCTCAGAAGCTGTTATCTGGTCAAGCTTCAATATCCCTATATTTATAACAACAGAAATCACTTACAATGACAAACAAGGATGATCATGCATGATGCTGGTTTTAGTATTTATTAGACGACTTGTCCTATTCCGTGTCGGTAAAAAAGTTTTTCTTGTCCCTTCACTTTTTTGATTTCTCATTTGTTGTCCCTCTTCCTTTTTTTTCACTCAACATGTCCCTGAACTCACATTTTACCGGGTCACCATGTCCTTTTTCCATGCTATTGCCGGTTAGACGCTATGGTAGAGACACGTGTCCATGGGCCCGCACCCTCCCATTACTTTTTTTCCCCAGTTTTTTGTTTCCCCAATTTAGAATTTCAAAACTCTATTTTCAATTAAGAAAAGGTTATTCTAGTAATAAAAAAAAATAAGGAGAGAAGGTGGGGCAGTCACTTTCTTCTCCTTCCTCTCCCCTCCGCTGACGAGGCCGTCACCACTGCCTCTGACCGCCGCCTCATCTCCACCACCTGCTCCTCCTCTGACACTGCAGCCAAGCGACGACGCCACCGCCACGACGAGCTCGGCACCACCACCGAGGGACTGCGTTTGAGCCACCGCCGTGCAGGTCCAATCTCTCCTTCTCCTCTGCAGTCAGTGCCGGCGCTGTGAGCATCGTCTCCTCTTCTCCTCAAATCCGCCGCTGCCACCTCCTCTCCAAGCCGTCGCCGCCCCTGGGTGAAGAAGCCGAGACCAGCACGACGGTCAGGGGCAGGGACTCACACCGCCGTCGTTGTGAGTCGCCTCCTCCTCTACAAATCGCGACACACAACCATGGAGCCATTGTTGTTGTTTTTTTTAAATTCAAATCCCCTAAATGTGTAAATCGAGTTTTACGTTGATGGTGGATTTGAGTTTGTGTTGGTTTGGTTCATGTCTACGTTGATGGATTGATGGTGGATTTGAGTTTACAGGCAACGACGGTGGTCGGTGATTTCGGTGGTGGTGGAAGCGAGGGGAGGTAGGTTGGCTGAGGGAGGGGGTGCGATGGAGGAGGAGGAGGTGGGAAGGGGGGGGGTTGGGGGGGTTCTGAAAGGTACCGTCACCGTCAATGCAGGCGACGAAGAGGGCGACTTCGTGATCTCTGTAGGCCTGAGCCAGGACAAAGCCAAGTTAGGTCGACGTCGTCACCTTGACCCTGAAGTTAGAGCGTTGGTCTTGCAAGGTATGGCGCGTGTTTGGCTATGGGACTCCAAGTCTCGCGCTCCGCCGTGGCTCCTCGATGGGATGGTGGAATACGTGAGGGGTTTGGCCGACTTTGGTCCCGCCGGCGCCGCTGGGGGGTTCACCGGCTGGTTAGGGGATAAGGATCCTTTGGTGGTGGCAAAGCTTTTGGACTACTGTGAGCGGCATCTGTTTGTCCAGTCTGGATGGCTTCGTTTTGCCCAGTTTATTCTATTAATTAATTAACAATTGTTTATTAAAATTTTTTATTAGGATTTTTTTTTCATTTTTTCATTTTTTATTTTGTTTAACAATTGTTTTAGAAATTAAATTTTGACAAAAAAGAGAAAATAAATTAAAAATAAGCAAACTGTGGGTCCCCACTTGACACGTGTTAGCGCCGTAGTCATTAACCTACTGTAGAGGGTAATAAGGACAAGGTGACCCGGTAAATTAAGAGTTGAGGGACATGTTGAGTGAAAAAAAAGGAAGAGGGACAACAAATGCGAAAACAAAAAAGTGAAAGGATAAGAAAAACTTTTTTACCATTCCGTGTCTACTTTTTATTATTTCCATAATTTTTCTTATGAAATCATTCTTTCCAGTTACTTGGAAATGAACCGGTTATATGTCCTCTACCGATATACTAATCGTACTTACTTTTTTAAATTAAAACTAAAATCGAGCATTCAAGCCGATATTCCGGCCCTTTAGTCACTCGTGATATATAAATTCAGACCTTTTATTATTATTAACCTAAGTAGAACGTAAATTAAATAAAACCGAGAAAATAAACACAATGGGCCTTCTTAATAACGCACTCGGAAAATTTAATAAAACATAAAGTTAAGCATAAAATCATAAATTAGTATTTATTTAATTAAATTAAATCATCCGGTTAATTAAAGCCGTTTTAAAGTCCGAGCCCGTTAATATAGTTTGGGGTCCGTTAATGGGTCATAGGTAGTCCATAGGGTCCGATAATTACCCAAAGTCCATTTCCGGGTTCACCGGAAAATACCCGAGACATCGCCGGAAAAATCCCGAGACTGTCAGATTTCGGCCTGCGCTGTTCCCGCAATTACTATTCATAGCAGCCCATTGCTCCACTGTTACTATTTGTCAATCATCCAACAAAACACCAACACCGTACTACCACGCCAACAACCCAAAACACCATAACCCACAGCCATAGAACCACCATTAACGGCATCACAGCAATCCCCAATCAACCCATATCCACCAACAAAAATCCAAGCAAGCCAAAATCAGTTCCAATTCAATCGGCATACATCAATTCAAGAATGTCTTAATTAACCTAGCATCATTCACAGAGGATTAATTAGGCGGCAGCAACTTACCCCAACGGCGGCGCGATTAAGGAGATGCGGCGGCGACTTGTAGGGCGGAGACCAGAGCAGGAGAAGAGGAGCAAAGGTGACGCAGTCGATGGATTCAAGGAGAAGGCGGCGCACCAGGAACTGAGGAGAGGAAAAAGGGTGCAGCGGCGGTGGCTTACCCAACTCGCGGAGTTAGAGAGGAAGGAGGGAGGATCGGTCCTCTGTGCAAGGCGGTGGCTCGAGCTTAGACCTCGATGGTGGTCACGAGGCGTGCTGCCAGTGCGAGGAGGAGGACGGCGGTAGGAGGCGAGTTGGTTCGGTCGGCTTCAAGTGGAGATGGAGACGCGGCAGTGGCGGTTGCAGCAAAGGGGAGCGCCGATGGGACTTACAGCGGCGATGACGGGAGGAAGGAGGAGAAGAGAAGAGAAACGGGCTGGGACGGCCGTGTTGCGCAGGAGATGGAGGAGGTGCCGAGACAGGCAACAAGGGGGAAGGATTTAAGGAGAAGAAGGGAGAAAGAGGACAAGAGAAGAAAGAAAAATCTGGGAGGAAAAGAAAAAAAAATCAAGCACAGGGAAGGAGAAGGGAAGAATCGGGATGAGAGGTAATGGGGAAGGAAAAAAAAAAAGAGTAAAGTAGAAGGAGAGAAAGAAATAATAATCTGGAAGAAGAAGAAAAAAGTAGGAAAAAAGAAAAATAGATGGGAAAGAAGAAAAAGAAAAAAAAGTGGGAAAAGATGAAAAAGAAGAAAAAGACAAAGAAGCTGGCCCGGGAGAGAGAAAAATCGTCACTCGAGTGTCGGGAAAATTATTGGTCCGGGAATAGACCAAAATACCCTCACAATCGACTTTTAATCCGTTAACGTCTCATGGGCATTTTTGTCTTTTTGAAATTCGTCCCGATTTCGAAAATACTGTAAGTTTCCCTAGGCTATATGACAATCATATACAAGCAAAAGATGCAGCGGAAGCAAAGGAAACTTAGCCAAGAACCACATGTGAAGCATATAAACCGTATAACAAAAATTTCATACCTTGTTCGGTTGAGGTCTTTCACCCAACTGCTGGAACGAATCATCTAGACCAAGACGAAGGCTGAAACGAATCAGTTAGAGCAAGAAGAAGCCCTGCTCCTCTACGGTATCCACACGAACCGTGACCTTCCC
>JAKUCV010006194.1:0-35028 GCA_028386065.3 Turnera subulata
TGTTGTTGGGCCATTGGGCCAGTTTCATTATTATTGATGTTATTGATGTTGGGCCGTAGGGCCGTATTGTTGTTTATATTATTGGGCTGTTGAGCCAGGGTTATGCATTATACACTGTATGCTAGGCCTTGTTGGGCTGGGTGGTCACAGTTCCGGCACGTGTTTACTGTATACGGTAAATACGGGTCGGGGCGTTTCAGAATGTGTATTATTAAAGAGTTTAAGTCTCTTAAATTAGTTAATTAAAATAACTAAGCATGTATATGAAAAAAGTTAAGCCTCGATATAATTAAAAATTTAATATTTCGTACCTTAGATGAGATGTATTTACATATAAAATAATGAAAAATCTGCCACATTAGATGTAATTATAAAATACTAAGGATGTAGAGCATGACAAAAATTATGGCAAAATAAAACATTAAATACAAATGCATTTACTCTTGTTGAATGGATGAAAAGTTTTTTGAAATTATAAAACTTTATCATTTATTAATTATTGGCATTGAATGAAGATGCATATGGTAAATAAAGAGTCATGGTCATTTTTTTTGAATATATATGGATGTTACCCATCAAATTAAAACACAAAGTTGTTGTTGTTGAAAGAACAAAAAAGAAAAACAACCAAAATTCTCTTGTTTTGTTGTTCTTTTATCTCTTCCTTAATTTCTATTATTATTACTAATTATTGATTATCATTTTCTTAATTTCTTTGTATTCTTTAAGTAAAAAAATAATAACAATCAAATATTTGATTGATTGGATTTTGAAGTTTGACATTTTATATTTTGTTCATATTTTCTCGGTGGGTTAATGCATCATAATTGATTCATATTCTATGATTTTATTTATTTATTTCTCTTTTCTTATTTTATTTTTTAAAATTATAGAACAAAATCAATTCATTTGCATGTTACCATCCAAATCCGCGTGTAACACGGAAGGATGATTAGTTCTTCTTAATATTTGGTATTCCAGGAGTACTCAACTCCTTCCAACATCGTGTGTATAATTAATACTACCAATGGGAGGTTCTCCAAACAAAATTAGAAAAGTAAGGTATAATTAATACTTTTTGGTCAGAAAGATATGAATCCTTTAGGCATAATTAAACTACCAACCCAGGCGAAGAAAAATCCCGCAACCGCCATCATTCATATTTCATGATCTCTAACCAAGGTTAGATATGTCTAAAAATTTAAGGTTTAATGCCTTACTTCCCCTTAATTTGGCACTCATTTTGATTTTGACCCACCAGTTATTCTTATCTTGATTTTAACCCATAATTTGGCTTGCACTAATTATTTTAGCCTATTCCCTCACTGCAACTGGATTGAACCGTTTAACAGAACACACCGGATTGAACCGTTTAACAGAACACATGTAAGATTCTTAGTGGCTCATTTGCCACTTTGGATATGTGAGGTAAATACTAAATAACCATAAAACAAAAGAGTATAAAAAATTGAATTAGGAAAAGGTTGCCATTCTCCCTCACGCTCTCACTGTCTCATTCAAAATATTACCAAAAGATCAAATTCCTCTCCTCTGCAAAAAGGAATTCGATTTGAAAACAATAAACCAAGTACCGAGATTAAACCACTAGCATAAGATCCTCACCTTCCTCTCCTCTAGTTTTCTTCCCCTTGATTGGCTCAGCTCACAGTAGGAGCCTCTATACATAAGAACAACTCATTTATGCTAATTTATCGCTTTGGGTATCCGTTATAGCGAGGATAAGAGAAGATTTCTACTGGTTAACTGCCAAAGATTGAAACTGGTAAGTGGATTCTTGATTAAAGAACCATTCTTCTTGATAAGTTGATGGAATTGCAAAATAGGGTTTTTCTATCTTGTGCCCTAGGGGCACAGGTTAAGACACTAAAAAAGGAAATACAATCTCTGAGCATCATTCTGTTAGTGACTGAAATAACCCTTCTATAAAAGTGATTTGTATAATGTAATTAATGTAAGACATAACAATGAAAGGTTATTTCAGTCACTAACAGAATGATGCTTATTAATTTCGAGATTGTATTTCCTTTTTTAGTGTCTTAACCTGTGCCCCTAGTGTAACAGCCCGGGTAAAAATTTTGGATTTTTACCGGACTGTAAAAGTCTATTTACCGTGATTTACTGTTGAATTAATCTTGGGTAATTAATTCAAGGTAAATCGGGAGTCGTTTTTCGAAACCGAAGGTTTTCCCACGCTCGTGATTTTCCCGTGTATTTTTCGGAACTAAGTTGGTATTTTTCGGGTTTCGGAATTTCTCGGAAAGTCACATCGGAAAATAACTAAGGAGGTATCTGTTATTTTCTGGTCCGGATCGGATTCGCCCGTAATGCAGACGAACTGCATTATTTGTTAATCACATGTTAAATAGTGATTTTCAGGTTTTAAAAAGAGAAGAGAACCGGTGGAAGAGAGGAAGAGAGGAGAGAAAAAAAAAGAGAGAAAAGAAAAAAAAGAGAGAGGAGAAAAAAAATAGAAAAAGAAAAAAAGAGAAAAAAAGGAAAAAGAAAAAAAATAAATACAGAAAAAAAAAGAAACAGTGAGAGGGAAAAAAAAGAAGAAATGAAAAATAAAAAAAAATAAATTCGGAAAAATAGGAAAAGAAAAAAAAAAGAGAAGAAGAAAATAAGAAAATAGAAGGAAAATAAAGAAATACAGAAAAAAAGAAGAAAAAAAAGGGGAGGAGTAACAGTGCCGTCAACCCCGGGAGCGCCTCCATCACTGTTCACCTCGAGCCGATCACTGGCGAATCTCGCCGCCACCACGGAGTTCGCCGTCCCGTCGCGAGCTCAGCCCCACTGTTGCCGTCTCCTTCCACCGCCTGACGCCGCCTGACGCGCCGACGACCCGCCTAAGGACCCGTCGGACCTGCTTCCTTCGTTTCTGCTGCCGCTGCCGACAACCTTCCGCCGCCCTTCCGCCGCCCCCGAGCTCGCCTCAGCGTTCCGACCTCGTCCCTTCCTTCCCGTCGCGCTCGCCCTTCTTCTCCCGCCGTCGCGCTGCGTCACCCGAGGTGAGCAACCCACGACCCGCGTCCGACCCGGATGTTTCTGGTCGGGTCGCGCTTTAGTTTTTCTGCTGATTGGGCTGGGTGTTGTGTGGGTTGGGTTGTGATGTGTTGGGCCGGATCTGGGCGTGGGCCTGAGCTTCGGGCCTGCTGCCTTGGTCTGGGCCGACCTATTCACGGCCTAGTCCATTTAATTTAAAAAAACAAATTATATATATATATTTTTTTATTAATATTCTGGAATTCAATTTTGGAGAAAAATTATATAGTTATTTTGAGAAAAATATGGACGATTTGATTCTGGAATTTTTATTAAAATATAGATATATTTACTTAGATAAATAATTAAGATTATGTTTTGGAAAACTATTATTAATTGGAAAAAAATATAAATACCATATAAATAATTTATGGAAATTTAATATGTATATTATTTCGTCTGGAGAATTATGATTTTGGCATATGTATATAAATATGTATTTTGGAAATTAAAGTTAATTGTATTTTGTGTTGGAAAATATTATTACTATATATATTTAGAAAAAGATAAATACTATTTATATTTTCTAAAAATTATAAATAGGTTATTATTTTTTTGGAAAAATTATAATGATTATTATTTTGGGGAATTATAGTTATTTTATGAAAATATATTTTGAAAAAGAGTTTTAACTAAAGTATGTTACCGAAATTATATTCGGATATACGTATGGTTAAATATTTTTGAAAAATGGAAATAATAAAGGATAAGTAATCGGGATGGGATTAATTCGTAATATTGGCATCATAGTATACCGAATATGTGCATTTATGTGAATATATGTGGTTTTGNCTCACCCCTCACCTGCGGGCTTTCATCCCGTAGGTTGAGTTGTTTCATGTACAGGCTTGGTGCATTCCAGACAGGCTGCAGCGTTATCCCTTGGACAGGGCTCGGATCCATAGTTTGCATAAATGCATACACTGTTAGTGAGTCTTTAAGTCTTCCGCTGTGCATGTTTTCACTATTATTGGGCCATTGGGCCGGGATTTATTATTTATGTTGTTTTACTATTTTGGGCCGTTGGGCCGAGTTATTGTCGTTCACACTGTATGCTTGGGCTTTGTTGGGTCGGATTGTCACAGTTCCGGCTTGTGTTTACTGTGTACGGTAAATACAGGTCGGGGGGCTTCATTTTGGTAGCGGAGCGGGCGTTAGGTCTTGTCGGGCAGTCTATGTGTGTTGTTGTCCTGTTTGCATAGTTCGCTCCAGTTGTTTATTATTTTACATCATTTAGTTAGTGCATTATGGATCCAGTCGAGGGACGCCAGCTTTCGCGGAACATACACATAAGAGGTAATGATGCCATAATATGCGAGAATACAAATATTATTAATATTGCAAATACTGTTAATACAAAGGGAAACATTACATTGATATTTTATAAAAAGGGAAAGATGACAACGATTTTTGATATTTTATAAAAATAAGAAAATACATTTAACGGTTTGGAACGACGTTGACACGGATGCTGTTTGCGTCACTGTTGATGTTGACCGTGACCCTGTCGCTCCATGAGAACCACATGCCGCCTCTGTCTCTCTGGCCAGGAATCTCGAACCGGTTAGCTTGAGGGAATCGGAGTGGAATCAGACCGTGATTGTCTCGTGGTTGCCACTGCGTCTCCGTCAGAAGAACCATGTTCGGCTTGTACTGGTTCTTCAAGTCCCTCAGGGTGCGTGAGAACTCTTGTGCACGTCTTGCCACTCCTCTGCAGTTCCACAACAGTAGCCGTACCTTTGGCCAGGTTGGAGGTAGCTGAGTCATTCTGGGTATGCTCTGGGCTGTCATTGAGAGCTGGTAGTAAGCGCCTTGCTCCACAGTTTGGCAAGTGGACTCCAAGTTGAACTCTTGAAGCCTATCCGAGATGAAGAACATCACGGAGTTTGCCGATCCGTAGAAGGATGTCCTCAGTGTTCCGTGGTCCTCTAGGAAGAACACCTCTTCCATTGGAGTGACGAAGAATCGTGACGAGTAGAGTTCGTCGACGAAGACCAGGCGTGGCATTCTGCCGAGCTCGTTCGGTAGCTCTTCAGCACGCTCGTTGACCATGTTGTACGCCAGACGATTCCTTCTGCCAAGGTTGGCACCTTCGACAAAGAACACTGACGAGGGAGCAGGCATCTTGATTTGGACGTGTGGGGTTTTGTTTTGAACGTGGTGTTTTCTTTTGCTTTAGCGTTTTGTTGCTTTGATTGTTTTTGGTGATTTACACCTCACCGCTCCTTCTTTTATACTCTTATGGGGAGCGTGATTACCGTTTTTGATTTTCAAGATTTTGTTTTTGAATTTACCGTTGCTTGCATTTATTGCTTTACGCGTTTTTCGGACCCATGCCAGAGTTTTTCAGTCTTTTTCCATCACATGATTTCTTTCGCTCTGGCTACCTTGTCTTTTCTTGTTATGGTCTTTCTATATTTTCTTGCATCTTTTATCACTTGCATCCGTGACCGTTGAGGCCAGACGGATGGGACCACATCTCGGGTAGAGCGCATGTGCGACAAGCTCACAGCTGTTCGGACATCGTGGCGAGGTACGAGCCTTGACAAACGTTTTGGCTCATGCGGAATTTGTGAACAAGTGGGTAACGTGTCTTTCGAGAGACACAGGACGTGCCCGTAATCATCGCCTTCCGAGTTAACGGGTATCTTTTTCACGAGGTTAACCGACGTCACCGTTAGTTGTACAGTACGTTTCGTGATTTGAGGATGTTCACGTCCGATACGAACACCGTTCATGGAAACATGTTTTGTTTTAATTTCTTTCTGTTTTGATTTTGTTAACCGAGTTTTAATTTTTGATTTCTTTATATTTGATTTTATAATCTTATGGTTGATTTTTAATCTGCCTTGACATGTTTTGTTTTCCTATTTAACACAAGATTTCTTAACACAAGAGAATTTTGATTTAAAAAGGAAATTTATTTTATTTATTTCATAAAGGTGTTACAACAGGAGAAGAGTACTCTACGGAGCTACTTGCTCCTCAAGATCTTTTACAAGGTTTTTGACATTTTGCATATGCGGGAACAGTTCCGCGCACGCCAGTTTGATTTGTGCCACCGCCGAGCTGATCTTCCTCAACGAGACGTTCAGCTGCGTCAACTTCTGCTGCGGTGTGCTGCTTTCAGCTATCGCTTTGCCTTTCTTGTCCTCAGCTTTCTTGCCGGCACGCTTCTTTCGTCGTTTTGGGGAAACGACCATGTGCTCCTTCAGGCCGATGATGTTGGTCTTGAAGCGCTTCTTCGGAGGTTCGTCCTCGGAGCTTGTTGGGAAAGCTGTGCCGCCGATGTAGCTGTTGTTCTCGGAATCGGAAGTTGTTCTTGATCTCAGTGGAGAGTCCATGACTGTGTGTGAGTATGCCAGTCATGAGATTTGGTATTTATAAGCGGATGAGATGTCGCTTAAGGGCATAAGCGGTATCTCATGTTGAGGTTGGATACCTGGCAGAGTGTGCCAGAATCTTCTCGTGGTAGGACCCACGGATAAGACGGAATTTCGGGGACAAAATTCTTTTTAAGGTGGGTAGTCTGTAACAACCCGGGTAAAAATTTTGGATTTTTACCGGACTGTAAAAGTCTATTTACCGTGATTTACTGTTGAATTAATCTTGGGTAATTAATTCAAGGTCAATCGGGAGTCGTTTTTCGAAACCGAAGATTTTCCCGCGCTCGTGATTTTCCCGTGTATTTTTCGGAACTAAGTTGGTATTTTTCGGGTTTCGGAATTTCTCGGAAAATCACATCGGAAAATAACTAAGGAGGTATCTGTTATTTTCTGGTCCGGATCAGATTCGCCCGTAATGCAGACGAACTGCATTATTTGTTAATCACATGTTAAATAGTGATTTTCAGGTTTTAAAAAGAGAAGAGAACCGGTGGAAGAGAGGAAGAGAGGAGAGAAAAAAAAAAAAGAGAGAAAAGAAAAAAAGAGAGAGGAGAAAAAAAGAGAGAAAAAGAAAAAAAGAGAAAAAAAGGAAAAAGAAAAAAAAGAAAAAAAATAAATACAGAAAAAAAAAGAAACAGTGAGAGGGAAAAAAAAAGAAGAAATGAAAAATCAAAAAAAAGAAATTCGGAAAAATAGGAAAAGAAAAAAAAAGAGAAGAAGAAAATAAGAAAATAGAAGGAAAATAAAGAAATACAGAAAAAAAGAAGAAAAAAAAGGGGAGGAGTAACAGTGCCGTCAACCCCGGGAGCGCCTCCATCACTGTTCACCTCGAGCCGATCCCCGGCGAATCTCGCCGCACCGCCGCCACCACGGAGTTCACCGTCCCGTCGCGAGCTCAGCCCCACTGTCGCCGTCTCCTTCCACCGCCTGACGCCGCCTGACGCGCCGACGACCCGCCTAAGGACCCGTCGGACCTGCTTCCTTCGTTTCTGCTGCCGCTGCCGACAACCTTCCGCCGCCCTTCCGCCGCCCCCGAGCTCGCCTCAGCGTTCCGACCTCGTCCCTTCCTTCCCGTCGCGCTCGCCCTTCTTCTCCCGCCGTCGCGCTGCGTCACCCGAGGTGAGCAACCCACGACCCGCGTCCGACCCGGATGTTTCTGGTCGGGTCGCGCTTTAGTTTTTCTGCTGATTGGGCTGGGTGTTGTGTGGGTTGGGTTGTGATGTGTTGGGCCGGATCTGGGCGTGGGCCTGAGCTTCGGGCCTGCTGCCTTGGTCTGGGCCGACCTATTCACGGCCTAGTCCATTTAATTTAAAAAAACAAATTATATATATATATTTTTTTATTAATATTCTGGAATTCAATTTTGGAGAAAAATTATATAGTTATTTTGAGAAAAATATGGACGATTTGATTCTGGAATTTTTATTAAAATATAGATATATTTACTTAGATAAATAATTAAGATTATGTTTTGGAAAACTATTATTAATTGGAAAAAAATATAAATACCATATAAATAATTTATGGAAATTTAATATGTATATTATTTCGTCTGGAGAATTATGATTTTGGCATATGTATATAAATATGTATTTTGGAAATTAAAGTTAATTGTATTTTGTGTTGGAAAATATTATTACTATATATATTTAGAAAAAGATAAATACTATTTATATTTTCTAAAAATTATAAATAGGTTATTATTTTTTTGGAAAAATTATAATGATTATTATTTTGGGGAATTATAGTTATTTTATGAAAATATATTTTGAAAAAGAGTTTTAACTAAAGTATGTTACCGAAATTATATTCGGATATACGTATGGTTAAATATTTTTGAAAAATGGAAATAATAAAGGATAAGTAATCGGGATGGGATTAATTCGTAATATTGGCATCATAGTATACCGAATATGTGCATTTATGTGAATATATGTGGTTTTGTTGTATAGGTTCGGATATCGGGCAGTTTCCCGAGGAGCCGGCATCGGACCGGTCATTGTTTCCGAAGTTGAGTAATGGGCCAAGGTGAGGATGGATTTCCTTCAATATGTGCCTATATTACTCGGTTATTGTGTTTGGTGTTATTGCATTGTTGGATGCTGTGGTTTAGCTGTGTTTGGGTTCGGGATGTTTATCCCGGTGTTCTGTTTGGTTTTTGGGATGTTTATCCCCGTATTGATTTTCTGTATCGTTTGGAATAAGTAAATGGAATTAATAATGAATAGTGACAAGGATGTCGATCCTTGGTATTTTGGTTAGGGATGTCGATCCCTGAGTTTGGTTTTTGACGACGGTTATATAATTGTCACGTGGTAAGTAGAGGTACGACCGGATGGTTAGAGACTGTTTTGTGGTGGCCATGATCTGGGTTCGTGTGATAAGCATATCTATGCTTGGGATGTCTATCCCGGTTTGTTATTTTTGGGATGTCTATCCCTGGGTTCTTTTTGATCTGGCACCAGGAACAGGTTGATAACCTGGTACGACCCTAGCTTATCCGTGACGGGGCCCGTAAAGATAAAATTGAGTAATTGGATTTTACTTGAGTCTCTTGGGTTTTGTCTTTGGGTTTGACTGTTTTATTTGACTTGAGTAATTTTTAGTGTCCATATTGATCGTCTTTCCATTGTCGTGAGCACTTCGGACTCACCCCTCACCTGCGGGCTTTCATCCCGTAGGTTGAGTTGTTTCATGTACAGGCTTGGTGCATTCCAGACAGGCTGCAGCGTTATCCCTTGGACAGGGCTCGGATCCATAGTTTGCATAAATGCATACACTGTTAGTGAGTCTTTAAGTCTTCCGCTGTGCATGTTTTCACTATTATTGGGCCATTGGGCCGGGATTAATTATTTATGTTGTTTTACTATTTTGGGCCGTTGGGCCGAGTTATTGTCGTTCACACTGTATGCTTGGGCTTTGTTGGGTCGGGTTGTCACAGTTCCGGCTTGTGTTTACTGTGTACGGTAAATACAGGTCGGGGCGCTTCACCTAGGGCACAAGATAGAAAACCCTGCAAAATAAAGTAGAAGATGCCATTTTGGAAATGCCAAAATAAGCAAAATTCCCTGATCCCTTACTTTACTTTGTCAAACTTGAAGCCCTATGAGGAGAAATGAATTCTCGTAGTAGGTGTGACAAGAAAGTGAAAACATATAAGAAAAAAAAAAGGATCAAATCTACTAATTGCATCTTGTGTAAATCAAGCTAAAATATTGGCATACAATACTGTAATATTTTTGCTTAATACAATTTTAGGGAAATGAATAAAAATGGCTGAATTAAATCTTCATTCTTTGACTTTTTTACCTGTCTAAATGAGTAACTTTTAATTTTTTATTTATTTTTGAGAGAGTAATAATGAGACATCTGTAATAATGGAGAGAAATAAAATAAAATGAGAGGGGAATAAGAGATAAGATATTTGTGCGTGAGGTGGCAGATGAGCCACTAAAAATTTTATGTGTGTTCTGCTAACCGGTTCAATCCGGTTGCAATGAGGGAATGAGTTAAAAAAACTAGTGCAAGCCAAATTACAGGCTAAAATCAAGATAAGATTAACTGGTGGGCTAAAATCAAAATGAGTGCTAAATTAAGGGGTGAAGTAAGACATCAAACCTAGAATTTATATATATATATATATATGGGCCTTATACAATATCTTCTGTGAAACATTTTCTAAAACAAAATCAATCCTATCTGATTAATTCTTTTGTATTTATTCTTATACAGTCGCTTCTTTTTTTTTTCTTTTCCTTTATAGCTTAAACTAATGTATTATTCTAAGGAATATTTCATTAGAAAAATTAAATCCTAGTGAAATGTATTATATTATTTTATTAACGTATAGAAAATTATTAGATACACCCAATGTAAGCTTGATGCACTTAATCAGCAAGTAATTTATATTTGTCAAGATGATTCTGTAACAAAATCCCTTCAAGACTTCCCCTTCCCATCTAAAGTTATGTTTCCCTCTAATACAAAGGTATTAAGTTATCAACCATTTTTTTTATCATGAAAAGATAGATCAGAATAAATCAAAGAGATAAAGGTATTAAGTCATCAACCATTTTTTTATCATGAATATTTCACCCTAATTCTAAGTCCATTAACTCTTGCAATCTCTAAAAGAAAGCCAACTTAGCAAGCCTATGTTATATCTTGCCAATCACATCCATAAACAGTGGGGAAGTTTAGGGGGCCAAGGGTGACCATGGCCTCCCTGAATTTTCAATTTTTCCATATCAGTCCTATTACGATGTATATTTGGTTCTTTTTAATTTTTATCTTTTCACATAAGTCCTTATTATTACAAAAAAATTAATATTAGCCCCTCCTAAAAATTTTGTATAGCTAAGCCAATGTCCATAAACCCCATCATTTAGTCTATCACGCTTTGTAAAGAAAGTCGAACCCGACTCCGACGCTTCCGGAAGATGGCCAAGTTTATCGACCACTACAACTTGTGCTGCGCAGGAACCGACTCGGCTTACGACCTCATCTCCTGGGCCGTTGAGGTTCTTGCCGACCCACGCAGCCGCGCCGAGTTCAACCGGAAATGGGGTTTCAAGATGCCTCCCTTATTCGCCGCCGCCACTGCTGCCAAGTCTCTCCTCGGTGGCAACACAGCTATTTGGGCTTTTTGAGATATGCAAGAAAGTCGGTGTGTTTGATGTTCTTGGGGTTTCTTGTCTAAAAAAGAACATACACTGTTGTTAACGCTTGTATATATCACTTGTTCTTGGTGCATTTTGTTCATTGTATAACACTATTGATTGTCGGATTAAATGAAATTTTTTTACATAAGTCAATATTGTTCATGTTCTTGGAGCTCTCTCTTTGTCATGTTCATGTTCCCCTCCTCCACTGTTACTACTAACCAAGTTACCCAGCAGCCTTATTGTAGTTTCTGGTTTTTTCCCTTCCTTTTTTAAGGAAAAACAACAGTAATAATAAAACGCCAATTCCCCTCGCGGTCTTGGTTTACTTCTACTTTTACGTACCCAGGGGTAATTGGTTAAGGTTAAAGGCTTGTACTTTTTGTGAATTCTCATTGCTGTTAATTCTGTGATTTACAATTACACCTCTATTTTCTACCCTACTTTAATTAATTGTTTTTCTAAATTATTTTTCTAATGGTTCTAAACCCATTTTAAGAAGCAGAAGCAGTATCACTTTGATTATTGCTATGACGCTGTTATTTATTGGTTCTTGCACTTGGCCCTCCAAGCTTGAAAAATGAGTGCATTAACGTTAAAAGGAATAAGTTACTTGACTTGCGGCTCCAAAACCTTTTCCGCTTAGATCTACATATCAAAAATCAGAATTTAATTGTACAAACCCAGTCACGGTAAATATCTCTCCTCAAGAACAAAAGGAGATAGTAAGTGTGAATTCCAAAAGTCAATTAATACACAGTAGAAAAAAAAAAAACACGCGCACACACACACACACAAAAAGCAAAAGGTTAAGAGCGCCAACGTTCAAGCAAAAACATAGTCACCATTCACAAGGATGGACGAGCTCGGAGAGAAGATGATCATTCTATTTTCTTCCTCCAGGAAAAAGAATGAATGATAAACTAAAAAGAAACGAGCAAAAGAAGAAAAATTGATGCACCAATGTTCGAAAAGCATAAGGCAGAACTTCACATCTACAACAAAACAGTTTGACCAAAAAGAAAAACAACGAAACAGTAGAGGCACCAGTTTTGACAAAGCTAACTAGCTTGTATTATTAAGAAACATCCCAAGATAAATACAAGAGAAGCAAAGAACAATCATTATTTTCCATATTCATAAACAAATAATCATTTTTTGGCCAAAATTAAAAAGAAAAAAAAAACAAATGGGAACTATTTTTACAGAATTTAATATGACATGCAGCAGCAACCAAAAAAAAATGCTATTTATACACATCAAAGCCAAGTGCAGCAACCACCCACCCATCATGCACGTTGATGATAAGAAACCATAAGTCATGTTCCATGAACTCGTTCCATCAAATTGTAGAATTGATCTGAGATGCCTATGGTCGGTGATACACATATTTAGTCCTGGGGTCGACAATAAGGCCCTTTCCTCCATTGACTTCTAAATCATGCCTGCATAAATCACATCCACAGAATCACATCCTCACCATTATCGTCATGGGATACCAATAACTAGGCAAGATCAGATGGCAAAGTATTGAACTTTGCTACCAAAATTCTGTTAACTAGAACAAGCCTGAATAACGACTCTAGAAATATTAATGTGAGTGCCCAGTAGATCTCTTTACATTCCAGACCAGTGGGCTCGCAAATTATATCGTCCCACGACTATTACCCAAAAACACAAATAACTAGGGCCCCCTCAATGACAAATATGGGAAGGGTTGGACTATAGTCCACCAGGTTAAATATTCCATACAAGTGCATTATATTTGGAATTAGACCACAAGTAATATGAGAAAGAGAGCAAAACTCAACTGGAAAACGAAGTCAGGAATGGTCAGCTGCTCACGGGGAACATATCTAAACAGCTGCACAAGCCGATCAACGTACACTACCTTTTTCCAAGTCTAATCATAAAATCAAGAAAAACAAAAAGGTCACAGCATATTGACAAAGAAAATTTGTACTTTAACAAGTAATGAGTGATTTAAATTGGGACATACCACACTATCAACAAATAATTGCAGTGCCAAAATTGTGGCCTTCAGGTGAAAATTTGGGTGAAGGACATATATTGCCTGCATAGAGAGAAATCATGAGAAAAAAAAAAAACTTGAGAACAAAGATGTGCTTATTTTGGTCAGATTATGCAACAGTTCCATACATGCAAGTTTCTCTGGTGCTTCCGACCGAGTATCTGTTGCACTTTTCTCATCCATCCCAAGTCTGGTTGCCTGTCGATTAGAGAAACAAACATGCACAAAACTGAGAAAATGTAGCCATTTCAGTGAACTAATATATATTGTAAACTCAAACATCAAACAGATTCACAAAACGCAGGCATGCACTTGAAATGAAAAAGAAAAAGGCGTGGCCAGTAACATGGCGCAGTGAGCAAACAAGAAGAAACCAAGGAGCCAATCAACGCAAATATATCTAGATCCCCCCTCTCCATTGTTCCTCGTGAATTCCAAATACCAAAAAGAATCTTGAAAGTCCAATACTTTCACCACACTTAATATTTCCCTCATATGTTTTAGCTTCATTTGACGTAATAAAAAAAACTGTAGCAATTACAGATGGAAAGAAAATATTGAGATGTGATTTTGCAGTTCAACATGCATTACTACTTACATCTGTAATGATGCTGCAGAATGGAAATACACAATAGAGTAAGGCTTCTGTATCAAGGGTTCGAATTCCTGAAAATCAATGTTTAAGGAAATTTTAGTACCACACCGAGGGGAAGTTAAATATTTACTAAAGTAGGAAAACCAGAAAATTGGACAAAATCTAGAAGAAAGGGTAAAGCTACCATCATTTTGGCACTATACCTCCACAGGCTGAGAAATGGAGAAAAGTAACCACAGAAGTAAAAACTTATTACCTTCACCACATAAAGCACAAATCGCTCAAGATCCAGGCATCGGAGCAAAAAATGAGCTCCCACAATTACAATTACAGGACGGCCCTCACTGTCCACACCACCACGATAACTGAAAGGGCAAGGAGCCAACTTATGTACATGCAATCTCAGATTTTGAGCATGCGCACAAATTGAAATGCAATTGCAGAAAAGATTGGAAGCTAACCAATAGGATAAATTAGGACAAATTCATATCAAGAAGAGCTCAAAGTATAAGGAAAACGAAACCTCCTATATAACTGGATTATAAGGGGTAAAAATTATATAGTACCTCAAACATTCAACTATGCAATAAAATATAGAACTTCTCAACTACCCTTTTTCCTAGAACCAAAATCTAAATCAACGAAAAAGATGAACAAATGTGCAAATGCTTACACAATTTTCATCTCTGCAATTTCAGAAAGATTAAGAGAATTGGCTTTAGCAAGGTATCTAGAATGAAGAGAATATTCTTCAGCAGCAGACAGCGGAGGACCACCAAGATCGCCAAATCCCAGCATTTTAGCGCAATTCCACCCACTCTGTGCTTGAGCAGTTTTTTCCCACTGCTCCTTGCGTCTCTGATCTGGATCCTTTATCAATGACATGAAGGCAGGATCCAAATAGGAATCCAAATATGATGAGTTCCTGGAGGATAAAAGTCATCTTCATAGATCATCTCATGAGCTTATGGCAACATAGCAATCACAGTTTAATACGACAAACCATTAATTTATTGCATCAAAAAAAAGACGGCACACAAAAAGCTAAAAAAATGACAAACAAACAGGGAAAGCAGATAGAAAAATTTACTATAAAATACACATTAACTCAAACAGATAGAACCAAGATCTGGTTATCCAAATGTATATAGCACAACTATGTTTCACTCACAGTTGTAGTGCATATACTAGTCCTTTGGTATTTAGCACTGTGTGAAGAACTTGGTGAATCTAAAACAAAATAGCTCAGCAACCCCTTGAACACAAGCTGGAAGTTACTTCATCTAAAACTCACAGTAACAAAGGTTCATGGCAGACCTCAACTAAATAGGCATATGCTTCACATATATATGCTCTCTTCACCAATAAAAAAGCAACTATAAGATAGAGATCCCAATTCCCTGGAAGCAAATCTTGGCATTAAGTCACAGTTCACTAATCGACAAATGTTTTTCGAGGAAATTCTTGACACTCAACCATAATTTTCTACAGACAGAGCTCAACACTAAAAATTTCAAGAAGATCAAACAATAAATGAAGCAAACTAAGTGAAGGAGTGAACATGACAAAGAGAGAAAGGATACACCAAAAATAAGACTGTTAATGTTGTTCACTGACCTTCGGGCCAGGCCGACATCACTGACAGGAATGTCAACCGGAGCTTGATCAACTGGAGCTTGGGATGGTTTTGGAGTAGTTTTCTTAGGCAAAGGCTTTATTCTGATTTTACGCTCATCTATTATGGTCTCACCATTCTCATCTCCGACATCAGCAGGAAGCTTCAAGATTGCAACTTCCTCTTCATGTTTATCTCGAGGAAAATAAAGTGGAAGCAATCTACAATGTAAAATGACACGTGAAAAAATGACCCACGGTCAGGCCCAAAATTCTAGTAAACATGTATATGCAACACCAAGAACACTGCATTTCCCATTGGGAAATATCGCTTAGTTGAGCTTCTACGTATATTGTGTATTGTCAACGCACTCGAGACGAAGGGCAATCTTGAAATAACTTACCGTTTATATATTTCGGTATCCGCAGAAGTGGTAGTGCAGAACACAACAGCTTTAACCTTATCTTTCTGCTTTTCTAGTAAACGTCGAACAGTTCCTGAGTAACAGAAAATAAAATAACTGGATGAGAGTAACATCACAGTATAGAAGCCTTCGATCACAGCTATGACCATATGCATCCAAGAAAAGAAAAATAGATGAATGAGTTCATGCCAATGTGAACTGTGAACTGTGAACTATGAAGGCTTTTTGGTTTAGTTTAAACTTGCTGGACAGTCAAGTTAAACCAGTAATATGTAAAAAGTAGTCAAAAGCACAAGAAGCAACTGCAATATAGAAAGCAAAATCCTTACTTATTGCTACATGTGCAGCTGGTTCACGAGGATAGTTCTTAGCCTCCGTATATATGCAGCCCATAGCAATACTGCACTTTTTTAGCACAAGTTAGCTACTTTTTTAACCAGAACACAAAAACTACAAAGCAGAGAGAGTTAGCTCCACAGTTTAACAAAAATAAAAGCGGTCAAATGTAAGAAAGATATAATGCTGGCACAGCTTGCAAACAAACCTCTGAAGCCCATTTTCAATAAGCAGCTCAAGACAAGATCGATAGCAATGACTCAAAGCATTCTCTGCAGCAGTATGATATTTCACTGCATACTTGGGGCCAACAGTGTGAATAACTCTCCTGTTAACAAATGCTATGACGCAAAAATCAGCTTTGGAAACAAGAATTATGACTTAAAGCCATCGAAAACATAAATTCTAAAACGCAACAACCTATTTAGAAGCAAACCATACAAAATTGTGCAATGAAGTAAACAATGAGAAAGAAAGTCATAACAGCCATGCAGCACCAGTTGCTGTACTTCAAAAATCACATACCCAGCATGGCAATCACACACGATAAACCACGAAAAATTGACCAATGCAAAAAAAAACTATGAAGTTATTTCAAATGATCTGAACCAGTGCCCTTAAAACCTAATATAGCTCCCGCATTATCCTATCCACTAAATAATGGACAACATAACAAAGAGGGAAAACTTCGTGCTTCATCCAGCTCCAGCATAAAACAAGATAGACACTAAAAAAGCTAATCACATATGCTATGTTTGGAATGAGAATAAAAATGTATATACATGTTTCTGATCTCCATGCAAACAAAAGAAGTACAAAGGAAATGAGTAGTTGATTGATTCATCATGTCAAACAAATGAAAGCATCACATACACACCTAGCAGGAAGGTCATACGCATTAGTAACTTTTGCCATCCCTGTTCGACAACCACCCTGCCAGGAAAGATCACTCTAATACGTCAGACTTGCACTTGAAGTTCTTATCTCGAACAACATGCCCCATGAATAAAACAAGCTTGCTTTACCAGACACGCACTTTGGACTAACCTAGCTTCATGTAAAAAAATATGAACATTTTATGCACTTAATTATTATGTATAAAAAGAATCTTGAGAGGAAAAGGCATTTTGAGACAATTAAAAATCTCATACTTACTGCTGCTTATCATTATGCATAGATTTTCTTTTTCACATTGAATGAAACAATACTAATAATAGGTAACAGGGAGTTGAAAAGATACCAGAGTTGCACACTCTTCTGCAAGACCAGGTCCAGCAGCAGCATGCAGGCCAGCACTGCTATGTGCCTCGTCCAGGTTCTGTAAGACATTATTGAGTTAGAGAATAGAACCGTGGATAAGCTTCAAATATTTCATCCCAATAAGCACACGGACAAACAAGTTGCATAGAGTACGGAAGAACATCAATTCTAGGACCCTAGACATTCTTTACTGCCTCTTTTTGTGTAAAGTCACCTTTAGAACGATATGCATGAATTTTTACATCTGGAGGTGAGTATAAGGAGCCCTTGTATGCAGTAGAACATTACAAGTTCAGCTACTGACATGACTACAAAATTGCAGATTCCGTGGCAGTTCTTATAAGTGCTGATGCAAAAATAAGAATACAACAGTTATTTCGGGTTCCAAAGGTCGTAATGGCTTTCTTCAATTGCTTCACTTCCAAAATGGGTAGTATAAAATACAGGCGCGAAGGTGACATCACAAGCAAGTCAACAAGTTGACATTATAATTACCACAAGAAATGCAGTGTGTGGCGTCGAAATATCAGCAACAAACTATAAAAGGGAGCAAGGGATTCACCTCATTAGTAGAATTGACAACGGCATCGACCTCAAGATTCCAAGGGTTTCCCCTCCACAAATATATCTTGGAGTTGATATCATGATCAACAGGAAACCTGGAGACCATCCCATTGCCACTGGCTTCCCCCTCGGAAGGAGAGGCTAGAGGATCGGAGAAATAGGAATTGGAGAAAGAGGGGTCCTCATTATCATAAGTGAAGGAAGGCCTACTCTCCACATCACTCCAACGGGGAACTTGATCCAAAGTCACCACAGAATCTACATTCTCGGAGGGGAGGCCACCCTCTGCTGGCACACGCTGGTACATAATATCCCGCGCCGCTTCCTTCTTACGTTGGGCACACAATAACCCAACCCCTTTCACCACCACCACAACCCCAAAGCTCCAATAACCAACCCACTTAACTACTTGTGTTTCCCCCAAGGCAATATATATGTATATCACACTGAATCCCAGAATTCCCTAACAAATGAAAGAATTGAGTAAACATCAAAATTTTTCGATTAAAAATCTTTCCTTTTGTTAAAAAAAAAAAACAAAACAAACAAATAAGCTAGAGTCACTCTGGATTCACAATGAATTTACATAATTCTATGAAATTGACATAATTGACTGGGGAAATCATCTGGAACCAAAGAGAGAGAGAGAGAGGGTGGAATCGTGGTGTTATACAAAAAAAAAAAACCTAAATTTCGAATTAGGCATTCACTGAGAGGGAAGCGAAAGGGAAAAAGGAGATGGCAAACCTGAGGGATTGTGGAATTATAGATTGCACCAAGGGAATTGGTTGATTTTATTTTTTGTGTTAAGGATTTTGGTTAAAAGGTGGGGTGGTACTGGGAGGAAGAGGAGGAGGAGGAAATGGTTTTTTTTTTTTTTTGAAGATAGGTTTCTTAGGGTAAATAATATTAATAATTACAATAATGATTTGGTGTTGCTGTGCTGGTTCGATGAGCTTCCAATTTTTGCATATAGCTCAGTCTGGCCAGACTTTGGAATTTGGATTTGATTTTCAGCTATTAAATAATTTTGGTCTATTTTCTTTTGTTTTTGTCTGTTATATAATTTATTAGAGAGGGAGAGGAGAGGATTGATTGATCATCGGCTTCAATTATCAAACCAACCCCTCCATCTTTCGGCATATTCCATTTAGGACCATTCCTTCTTTGCCTCCTTTTATACGGAATCTCTGCAGAATTTCAGGATTAAAAAACCTCTTTATTCATCATCAAAATTGTGTCCTTTTCCAGAAAAACTAATTCTATATACACCTATTTCTATGCATATTCTTCCTTTAATTCTCACCTAAATCATATTTTTTTTTTGTTTGGCTGGCAACGGCTCAGATTTTGGGTACATATCAATTTTTTTGGTACATATCATATTCTATTATTTATTTTCCAGTTATTCAACATTCAATTTTTTGGGTACATATTAATTTTCAATTTATTTGTATGTTTCTCTCTAAGTCATAATCTATTATCATATTATATATGAAAGCCAAAATCCAACAACTCTAGCTTTAGTAAACATAAAAATAAAAATTTGAATTCGTATAGTGTCAATTTATGGTGTGATTGCCTTTGTTTTTTCATGGGAAATTTAAAAATATCCATAAGCCTATTCCCCTTCAATTCCACCAAATTGTTTAATACAAGTATAACATAATTTATAATAGGCGACACGTATGCTTCATTAACGCAAAATTAGTTAAAAACTCACTCTAATTTTCTTGAAATTTCACAACTATTACTTCAAGGATATCTTAGGATCTAAAACAATGGAATGTCAAATTTTAAGGACAACTTACCAAACAGTTTTAGTTAGCTCAAATGGTTCTCTTGTTTTAAGTGTCAATTATATTTTTCAGTACTTCTTAAAAAAGAACATGTAGTTTTTTTTGTTCTTAGATGTCACATTTTAAGGTTAGATTAGTTAAAAGTAATAACAAAAATTAATAAAACTAAAATATTAGTTGAAATTGTTAACTTTTTCACATTTGTGATTTGTGGTCATGATGTATCCCAAAAAAATAAAACAAAAAATAACTGTCACATCATCTTTTTATCAACCGAATGTATTCGATAGGATTACATAATATAACGGAGTAAAGATGTAATACTCAATAGTTTTCAAAAAAAAAAAAAAGATGTAATACTCAATCACGATTAGAAAGGTGTAAAATGAAATAAAAAATTTATCCAAAGGTTCAAAGCTCACCATAAATTTTTTCGATATGGATAACACAGTAATGACAGGTGTTATAAGATCGTCAACTATAATTTATAGCTGAGTGTCGTTTTTATTTTAATTATTTTTATCTTGTGGTTTACAAGTTACAGCTGCAGAATGAAGGAAAAAAAAGGGGTGCAAACAAAGGGGAAAAAAAAAGGACAAGTGGCGGGACATAGGGACCCCGTTGGCATCCTCAATAAGAAACACAGAGGATGAAACCTTTAATCACTTCATTGTGTCCATCAAATGACAGATGCAGCCCGCTTAATTAATGGCCCTTCCTGGGTAGTTTCCATTCTCAGTCTCTCACCATCAATTGTGGAATTCTCTAAGGTGCCAAGCTAACCTAATTAAGTCCCATTAAATGCATGTAACTAGGACGAAAAGCAACAAGCATACTGCTACATGTATGTCTAAGAGTTAAAACCAAGAAATTGCATATCATTCAGTAACTCCAGCCCTTTGTTTCAGTTCAGAAATGAACTTCTCCCTATCCGCAGGAGACATTCCTTCAGTGGAACAATCTCCAACCCCCCATTCCGCCCCGCGTAGGCAGTACTTGTCTTGAATTGCCTTCTCGTTCCTGAAAATGTTGGCAAACATACAACATCATCAACTTCATAGTATTTCAGGTGCATGTGCTTCACACAAAAAAGACAAGTAGACAACATATATATATATATATATATATATATATATACACCTAGTAGAAAAGCCTACTGGGTTTTAACTTTTATCACTGTTAGAAGGAATGTGCATACAAATGTGTAGATTTGTGATATGAATGAATTGCTTGTCTTAACTATAGATCTGCGATAAGACTAGCTTGAGTTATCTCCAAGTCCTATATGTACTCTGCTATCTCCTTTGCTTGTATGATTGACGACTACTAGTACAAGCAATGCACAGAGGTTTTTTATGTGCATTCTTTCCTTGTTCTTATATGACCTTTTGAAATCCCTAATTGTACCTTATAGCTCGTTAATCCATTTGTTATTTCTACATTTTCACTTCAAGAGGAGCAAAGCAATACGGGTCAGTTGATTCTCTCTTCCATTTGCTACATATCTTCATCCTAGTAGAACAACAGCTTTGAAGACCACAGGACGCGTACAAACTACTCATGTTTTGCTAACACCAAAAGGCCCTTGAATAGCATTAGACGTCTCAGATCCCACCTTCATCCACTAGTATCAAAAAAGGTACAGACTACATAATTGGCGCACATAGCTCTCAATTTCCTGCATAGCCGTCACACTTATGCTTCACTAAGATTTTAGTGTTTTGTCCAAAGGCACTATATATGTGTGTGTAAATTGAGAGACATAAAAGAAGTTGAAATTACTTTTCTTTGTTCTGCTTGGATCGCTCCAGCAGCTCCTTGAGTATGGGAGATGATTTGAATTTTGCATCAGTTTCTGCATACTTTTTCTGGTTTTCTTCTGCATAAGAGTGCAAAACTTGACGTTTGATAACAAGGATTTTCCAATCAAAGATAAGCACGTTTGAAACTTAATAAAATCCAGTGGTAAGTGACTATACCATTGATACGTTTAAGAAAGTCAAGTTCAGGTAGCTTGGGACCAGGGACAGATTCTATCCCTTTCATCCCCGACAGAAATCCGGCTTCAGCTGCAAAATGGAACCCAGAAGCTTTTATCAGTTATAGCTAAAGCACACTTTTGGAGCTGCAAAAGCTTGGAAATCTGAATGTCCCACATGTAGAGTTGCCTTGTCGTAATATAGACCAAGACCAATTTATACAAACAATCTAATATTGTTGCTCGCACATAGTAGTGGTAGAGAAGGCAGAAGCTAACATGCATATATATTTAACATAATTAAAGGGGGTGTGAATGATCACCTGGACATGCTGTGAGGAGCAAGGCAACCGAAGCAACCAAAGGAAGGGACTTCGTAATGATTACCTGGCAAGGGGATAAAGAAGAGAACAGAGGTAAGCTCTTGGGGTGTTTATGGAATCCAATTTGGGTTCTCTCCCGTGGATTAAGTTTGGCATTTTGATAGGCTGCAGCTGTTGTGATTTTGGGGGATGAAAATTGAAGGAGAGGTTGGGAGAGAGTCCTCATTATTTTCTCTCCCGGGATTGAGCTTTGAGGGAGGGAGAGAGATAAGAAAAACAAGCGGTTGATATCACTGAAAGTTTGAGCTCAAAATGGAGCCCACATCTCCACATAATATTGGTGCACGCGCTGAGTTAAAAAGAGTGCGAAGGAATCATAGCTAGTGTGTGATGCATGGCCTCGTGGTGCCACCCATTGGCCCTTTTTCATTCCCAGTTTATTTGTTTATGGGTTGGTTCGGTACTTTGGTTTCCCTCAACACTGTTTGTGGTGCTGATATGTGGTAATTGGGAAATCTAATAAATTGATATTCCACAAAAAAATGTAATAATATTGATAAGATCTCGTGTCTCAAAGATAATAACTAAACACATGCAAGAATGTCTAACACCTCTTGGTTGCACCGGCACCAAAGACCTCGGGCCACCGAGGCCACCCAGGTTCGATCCTGCCTGGGTGCATGATTTGTGACATTGGGTAGATTTGAGTTAGGATGGGGTTAGGGGTAGTATAGGTATTAGGGTGGGGCGTGGGGCCTCTTAAGATGATAAAAAAAAAAAAACATGCAAGAATAGTTCACCGTAAGGACATTTAAATTAAATTATAAGAAATTTGACCGACTCCCTTCTTCCTTTCTATTTCTCTTCCGTTTTCGTGTGAGGACAAAGTGGATTTTTGGTCCCTATACTTCCCTCACCCTCAATTTTGAAATGTCAGTCTTGTACCAAAATTTTATGGATTTTGGTCCTCGTACTTCAAATATATGGTTTTTGGTACTTCCGGCACCGGGCGACCGTAGGAGACACGCGTCACCATATTATTCGCTCATGTCTTCATGTGGGCCCCACCAACCCGGGTCAACCTGGGCATTGCGAACGGGTTGTCTTTCCAGTTAATCCAGGTCAGTGGGGCCCACATGAATACATGGACGAATGATGTGATGACACGTGTTTCCGACGGTCGCCCGGTAGCCGGAAGTACCAAAAACCATATATTTGAAGTAGTACGAGGACCAAAATCCATAAAAAATTTTGGTACAGGACTGACATTTCAAAATTGATGGCAATACAGGGACCAAAAATTCACTTGTTCCCAACAACATTGTGGGAGGGGGATGGTACTTTATTACATATGCCATCGTTATATTATATGTAAGCAGGCTCATTCGCCCACTAGTAAGTTGTCCATGCAATAAAATTTGCCGAATTTTCCTTTAATCGCAAGTTTGGAGCTCACATGTGAGTTTGTAACACTAATTGCATGGTCTCAACCAACAGCCAACAATTACCTTTCCTGTTTTAGGGGTTAGTTCTAACAACACCGTCAAAACAAAGCCTACCCCACAAGCTTTTCAGTTTTCATTTAAAAAAATGGCAGTACAATAGTATAAAGAAAAATCTAACAACTGGAAACAACCGAAAGCATACCAATACAACCCTATAAAGAAAACCTGGCAACTGGAAACAACCGAGGCAAAAATACCAGTACAATCCTATATAGAAAAGCCTCTCAACGTAAACAACAAACTTTCACAAACAAAAGAATGAAAAAACTCGAAAATAACTGAAGGGAAGTTTAAACCCTCTTGCCATACAAGCTACTACAAGCTCGCTGGAGTATAACTATAACCCCTCCCTCTTCTTTTTCTACCTGTACAACAAACACCATGCTGTCTTCCAAGGACGAATTTATATCATCAATCCTCTCATGCTTGATTCCGACCCCATGGAGAACATCAAATTCCACATTATTGACTACTTGAATTAGAACTCTCAAACACCCTCTTTCTAATTTTCTTCTTGTGTAGCCCAACATTTTTTAATACCTCAATACAGCGGCTGCTAAACTTGGTCAAAACTGTGACCTAGTAGTACCCCAAAAATAAAGACACTAATGAGTACTGGGCAGAGGCAAACATCTACCATATGCTACAAATCAAGCCAAGAGTTAACAATCTCCAGCTTACTTTGACTAGTTCAAGAAATAAATGATCCAGTAATTACAATCTTCTTTGAAATCAAGCCATTATCGAACACTGTAACTACACGTGCCCTGCTAGCCCAAGAGATAAATCTAAAAGAGCTTTTAATGAAGCAAGCTCTGAGATCCAACTTTCACTTACACGGATGAAGACCTCAAGCACCAAACGCACATTTCAGACTGAAAACCAAGAGAATCAAGCGCTGGACTAGGCTATGATATTACACTAACATCTTCGTTGACAAAATTGTGACCTTTGGTGACTGGTCATACAACTGTAATGGGATTGCAGGAAAAAGAGAGAGAGAGAGAGAGAGAGAGAGAGAGAGAGAGAGAGAGAAGAGAGGAATATGAGAAACAATGCCCTATGAATTGTTAAACAGGCAAGTGACGGGACAAAAAAGAGATTGTGGATTACTTCAAATATGTGAAAACTACAACCACCGGAGGGACACAATAGCAGTCAAGCCAGGCGAGTGCTAATTTAGCTAAAACTAAAAGTTCGTGTTACTCTTTTGATTAGTTACCCACACAACAGTATTCTTTACAAGCATACTCACCCAAATTAGTCATCCAAGTTAACTCATCCTTCAAGCATGGCCTTAGCAGCATCAATCAGTAAGGGCCTCAATGCGTCTGGGGCGTGGCCCAATACAGTATACCCATCCTTGTCTTCCACATCGACATCTGCTCCATGTCTGATTAAAAGGAGGGCCACCTATCAACCATAGAAGAGTAAGCGGAGCAAAAAGAGAAAAGCATTCATACAGAATTCAATATGTTTATTCCACTTGAAACTCCTCAGATCATCACTTTTCTCCGTCCTGTTAACACTGATATAGAAGGACTCACTAAGTAACAGGGAGCTCTACCAAGACAAGCTTACAAAGAGCTAAAACAAACATCAAGAGTAGCTTTTGATAGTTAACCACCAAGAATAACCACATTTAAAGACTGCTGAAATTTCTAAAGAAATATTTTTAATCAGGCATCACTCATGTATCCAGTGGGTTTTCTCATGTGACACATTCCAAGTCAACCATTAGGTCTAACTAGTTGTTTTATTAACATTCATGGATTTAATAGTTATTTGAGTTGTATAGTTTTCAAAGATGCATATATGAGTCGATCAACACAGAATTGTGAAAAGAACAGAGAAACATTTGTCTGGATGTCTTCTTCAAAAGGAACTCCAATAAAATTTACCTCTTTGTTATGGCAAATAACAGCATTCATGAGTGGTGTTTGACCAGTTTTGTCAACAGCATCAACATCTGCTCCTTCCTCAATCAAGAGTTCACATATTTCCGAGTTCCCTGTGCTAGCTGCTCGATGTAGTGGGGTACAACCAACCTGAAAGCAACATTTTTCATTCGATCAGCAGTTGTGAGAGAAAGCACATGGAAAAATTCATCCAACTTACCTGTGCATAAAGATGTAAAGAGCGTTAAGACTTCATAGAAATATGCAAATACAATACAAAAGGACTCGCAGGGGAAAAGTAACGAACCTTGTCCTTGATATTAAGCTTAGCACCATGGGAGATAAGAAGTTGAACAATGTTCAACCACCCCTTGCTAGCAGCATAGTGAAGAGCAGCACGGCCACCGTCATTTGTCAAGTTAACATCAGCTCCTAATCACGCAGCATTTTCAAAGTTACACTCAGGTCGAAAGAATCTAGCACGCTCCAAAAACCCAACTTGAAAATGAGCATGTAATAGGCCAAGTAAAATGGCATGATTAACATTCAAAGTAGAGTTACTTTATGGATTATTAGGTTCGGGGTTGTGTTAGCTACCTTTGCTAAGAAGAATCTGCACAATTTCCACATTGCCAATGCTAGAAGCGGAGTGAAGCGGGACCCAGCCTTCCTCATCCTTACTGTTCACTACGCTACCGGATTGATCAGCATCCGCTAGTATTTTCACAACCTAAAATTAATTATAATTAATTACAGCTTCACTAAAAAAAAAAAAAAAACTTAACTTCTTCCAACAGAGTAAAAGAATAGCAGAATACAAGAAAGTAATCCAAAATAAAGTGAAAGTCACAAGGAAGGTCTCCTTGGGGGAGAGACGAGTAGTTATGTACGTACCTCGGGGTGGCCGGAGGAGGCGGCGACGTGGAGTAGGGAGCGTTCGTCGTCGTTTCGGAGGGAGAGAGCTTTGGAGAGATGTTCCAGCGGGAGGGACTTGAAAACGGAGGCATCGCCGGCCTCGGCTGCCTTGAACAGTAGTTGGGGCGTGATCTGGTGCTGTGTCTCCATCTCCTCCAAACTATTCTTAGTTACCAATACTGACTACTGAGGGGGGGTTTGCTTGAACTACGGTCTACGCACACCTCGCCATCGTTTTGTGGGGTTATATCATTTCTGGGCTTTTTGGGCTACTACGATTTTTATTATCCTTTTATAGGCCGGTACTCGATTCTAATAAACAATTGTCATGGCCCAGCCCACATATCATTTTTCCACCCCTCTCATATTTTTCTACCAACAAAACTCTTTGGAGTTTCTTTTTTTACCGAGTTTCACACTGGCTTATATTCTTTATTTATTTATTTATATAACGAGTGTTGGGCATTAAATAGAAAAATCCACACTGGTTTATATTCTTTTTTTTTTACCGAGCTTCACACTGCTAATCCCAAAATTTTACCAAGGCCAAAAAAGAACTCCAAAATATTTTATTAAACATAAAAATTCAGGGCTTATAATACTTGGAAACTAATAATACTTACAAGTCTCATAATAAAATTTTTGTTATAAAATAAAAGATGATTGATGGTATATAATGCCTTGATAATGAATTTGATAGTTTTGATGAAAAGAGAATAAGGTGAGAGTAAGATATAAAGAAAGATAATAAGATGAGAGTAAGATATAAGGGAGTATAAGGGAGTATAAGGGAGAGAATTCTATTATTTCTAAATCAATCAATATCACATCTATCACCCTCTATTTATAAGTAATTGGAACAGTGTGAACGGAACAATGTGAATGGTCCAAAATGTGCGGCTACGAGTTGTCATCGGGTTGTCGGCCACGAGTTGTCATCGAGTTGTCGGTAACGAGTTGTCCAAGATGGTGGCTAGCAAAGTCTTACTTGTACTGTCCAAGATGGTAGTAAAGTCTTACATATTGTCAGCTACAATGAACATTCACTTGATTTATTCATAATACTCCCCCTTGAATGTCATTGTAGAAGATAGGATAGAATACGCTTAGGAAAAACTGCCTCGTTAAAAACCTTACCAAGAAAAACCCAGAAGGATAAAAACTTGGTGAAGGGAAAAAGAGTGCAGTGCGTATTTTATTCTCCATTATTTTGGCCTCTCTTTCTGTGCATATTCTGCTCCCCCTCATCTTGACCTCCATTGATGTCTTGAAGTCGTCGTAAACTAATCTTCTTTATCATCTTCCCAAATGTTGAAGTAGGAAGAGACTTTGTAAATAAATTCAGCAGGCTGTCACTTGAATGAATCTTCATAATTTGTCATTGGAACATCTTTCTTATTATCTTGTTTTTGTGGTCGCAATGATATAGTAGCTTCATGTGTAAAGTAGTAGCATATGTCTGTCTGTGCTTTATGTGGATCAAATAAATGACCTGCATTTGCAAAACCAACTATATTCTCTTTGGATTCACAAGGTTAAAATAATTCCACATCCATCATATCCCAAATGTAAGAGCACATTCATATCTTGCCAAGTTTATGGCAAAAGCTTCAGGCTTTTTGTTAGCAAGATAAATTGCACTATGATAGGGTACTTCAGGACCATTCTAATTCTTTTTTGAGATTTTTCTTCTCAAAATTTTTTCTTAAAACATAGCACGGCATTTGGAAACTTCTTCAGAAATTCCAATAATATTTAAATCACAAAATAATGAAAATTCACATACAGATCTAAATCATAAGCATAAGCAACAATAATAATAAGTTCAAATACATAGAGTATATATGCAAGAGTAATTATACTACACATACTCAAATTGGTTCAAACCATATAAAGATCAATTTAGTTTAATTGAGTACATTCCCAGGAATTAGTTGCTTCAGGCAACTTGAATCCTTCAGGGATTCTCATGTGTATGTCATGACTTATGGATCCATAGAAATAGGCTGTAACAGCATCCATTAGATGCATTTCTAATTCCTTTTCATATATTGCCATACTTATCAAATACCGAAAAATAATTGCATCCACCACAGGGGAGTATGTCTCCTCACAATTAATATCGGGTCGTTGGGTGAAAACTTGTGCCACAAGCCGTGCTTTATATCTCACTATTTCTTTTTCTTCATTTCTTTTTCTGCACAAATACCCATGTTATAACCGACCGGTTTTACACCATCTGTTGTACGGACTACAGGTCCGAAAAATCTCTCGCTTCACAACCGAGTCTAACACAGCCTTAATTTCTTCTATCCATTTTGGCCAATCATTTATGCACCTATATTCATCAATAGATTTAGGTTCATGATCCTTATTTTCTTTCATAATATTTAGCGCTATATTATAAAACAAATATTCCGTCGACGGTTATTTTACGTCGGTTCCATCTTGTTCCTGACATAGTATAATTGATCGATATCTCATCATTTTCATTTAATTCAGGTACCTGAGTTACTTCTGAAACTTTATCAATAGTGCCAGGAATCTCTTTTGGAGTATTTTCTCTTCCTGAGGATTTTTAATTAGAACCTCTACTGAAGGTCTTATTTTCTCATTGAGGTCATCTTGTATCTTTGTTCCTTTTTCTTTATCAAGAATTTTTTTCTTTCATTGGAACCGAGTGTATTCCACGCTTCTGGCATATTTTAGATTCATTTGCATACTTTAATTGTCTTTATGGGACATGAATTCTAATAGGAGCATTTGTAGCTGGAATTGGTCACTCTTTTCAAATCAATAAAAATGTCTGGTAATTGACTTACTAATCTTTTGCAAATGAATCATCTTTTGAACTTCAGGTTCATAGTAATTTGTTTGAGGATCAAAACTAGATATTGATATAGCATTTTAATAATATCTTGATCCAGCTGCTTATTTTCTCCCTCTGATGTTGGGTAAATACTTTCATCAAATTGACGATAAATAATTCTTACTGTAAATGAATCTCCAATTGATGGTTTCAATTATTTTATAACTGATGGAGATTCATACCCAATTTATATTCTTAATCTTCTTTGAGCACCCACTTTAGTTCCCTATGGTGGAGCAATTGGTGCATAACCAAAGGTCCGAAGATGGGAGATATTAGGTTCGTGACCAAGAACCAATTAAATGGGGAGATCTTATGATAACTTGTTGGCTTGATGCACACAAGTACTGCTGCATGTAAAAATACCATGTTCTTAGCAATAATATCTCATTAGCAATGGTCTTGCAATCAATTAGAAATATTCAATAAGCGATTCACCCAGATCGTTTTGGATATGAACATAAGTTACAGGATGTTCAACCATTATTTCCAATGGTATACATTAACCATTGAAGAAATACACTAGTATTATAAAGACATATTGTCTTATAAAATAATTAGGGATGTGTACCCGCAATTGGCTTAATAAGCGCGCAAAATGCCAACTTGCGTCTAAAAAGTACACAATAGACTATCTAGTCGATGCATTGATTAAAACCATAAAATTACCAAGAGGGTCAACATGGCGGATTTATTAGTCCGCGTACATGTCCCTGAATTATTTTCAAACTTTTTGGTGATTCTAGGCCAACCTCATCATATGAAGGCCGAATAATTAATTTTTCCTCTGCAGCAAGCCAAACACATGGAAATTCATTGATTGTAAAAACTTCTGGTTTTTCAATGAATGACCAAATAAATTTTCAATAATTTTACGCATCGTTATTGATCCGGGATGGCCCAACCGGTCATGCCAAATAATAAATTCATCAGCCAACTTCTAGTTGGTGCCAGCTTTAGGCTGTGCAAACTATGTATTTAGTAATTTAGGGAAAATTATTTGCCAGCTTCAGGCTGTTATGTGACAGCTCTAGGCTGTTGTGTACCAATTTAAATTACTGTGTGCCACTAATAATTGATGGCAGAAAAATCAAACTGATTGAAAAATTATTAATGTGACGGCAAACCTTTTCAAAAAAGCAAATTCTTGAAGATCAAAAAAGCTTTGGAGTTTTGTGAAAAATAATTCATATTTCTAATCACCGATATTTCTCTTGGATCTTTTCGTAGACAGAAGAGGGTCCACATTTTGAAAAACAAACGTCTTGCTTTCTAAATTCAGAGTATAAGAAGGAAGGAGAGTTATGTGGTAGAAAACAGAAAGATTCATAAAAACACAACAAAATAAAGATGCCTTCCCTGAGTGTTAGTGTAATGCCCAAAAGCCAATCATTGGATGATAATATTGTCATGTATTTTGATTAAGGTTTTATTCCAATAAATATGTTTATCTATGATAAATGCTTGCACATATTTATAACTTAAGAATATCTCACTTTTCGTGAGGCCAATCGTGTGGCAGATACTCTTGCCAATGATACTTCTGGCTTGCCTATGCAGTTTAATGTTTTCACTTCTATTCCTGCTTTTTGTTTGGATGTATTCAACAGTGATCTCCGAGGTATTTCCTGGCCTCGTCGTTGTGTTGCTGGCTAGTTATTTTTAATATAAAGGGCTTTAGCCCCGTCTTCATACCAAAAAAAAAACCTAAGAATATCTCATATGATTCTCAACATACGCTAGTCTTTATTTATTATTACAACCCATCCATAATAATAATGTCATATGATGTGTAATCCCATATATATGATGATATATATAATTAATGCATAATGGAGCATTAAAGCATAGTGGAGACATGATTAGAGATAAGGCATAATCATGAAAGATAATAGATGATTATGTTGGCCATTACCTAATTAACTATGCATTACAAAAGTGTATAAAAGGGTGAAGGTTTTATCAGTTTTTCAGACTTAACACACTCTTCATACTTGAGAAAGAAACACATCAAAGGAAATTCTGCAGTTAGCACTGCGATTCGGGAGTGCTCGGGTTAGTGACCGTGAGACGGTTGCTAGCAGTCATCAACGGTTCGTGTGGATACCGTAGAGGAGTCGGATTTTGTCCGGTTCTTGCTGATTTGGATCATCAGTTGAGTGAAAGATCTCAACCAAACCAGGTACGAAAATCTTGTTTTTCGGTTTATCCCGTTTCACATGGATCCTCCATAAGTTTCAGGCTTTATTCCGCTGCGTGTTTCCGCTAAGTTTGCATACCCAGATACTTACACTGAGTACTGTCTTCTTTGTTGAGGGTGCCTCTCTAGGAAGGAGAAATAGGTTAGCATATAGCATGGTGAATGAGCAACAAGAGGAATTACCGAGTGAGCTCACAAGAATTCCTCGTTTGGTTTTCGTTGATGAGCTTTATTCGTCTAGGTTCTTTGTAACTCCTATGAAAGAAACTTGCTTCCTAGAGGACCAAGACAACCTAAGGGCTTCCTTTTATGGCTCGGCTAATTCTATTATGTTTTTTATTTCTGATAGATTTCAGGAATTTCAGCTAGAGCCTTCTTGTCAATTTCTGAATCAGAGTAGTTATTATCAAGTTTTCATGATGGCTCGGAGTGTCCCTAGAGTGTCTGAGTTACCGCCTACGTGGCCTAAGGTTCGACTGCTACTATGGAATTGCAAGGGTGTAGCCAAACGGTCCCAAGATTTCGTACGTACCTTAAAGGATCTGAAGAATCAGTACAAGCCTAACATGGTACTAATCACCGAAACCTTGTGGCAACCTGAAGAAAATCATGGGGTCATTCCTCTCCGTTTTCCTCCAACAAATCGGTTTGAGCTTCCTGGTGAAATTAACATGGGTAGTATGTGGTTCTCTTGGAACGAGAGTGTTAGGGTCAACGTCAATAATGAAGCTCAAAGTTTTAGAGTCAATGTTGTACCCAACGGAAAATAAAAATATATAAATAATTATTTAAACTTATGTATAAGAACAATTCCTCTATGTGAATGTTCTCCAATAATGGCAATAATAATATGCATGTTTTTCCTTAACTTTTCTATTGTTATAACCATTACAGTCATAGTAATTAGAACGGTTTCTTTCATATCCATGTCCACATCCTCGGCCATGACCAAAATTATAATTATACAATCGCATTCGCTTCAATGAATGGAGCAGAATCAATTGGATAGGATTCAGTATTCTTATTTACAGCTTGCTATTCTGTTCTGCCACCATGAGGCATGAAAATAAATTCAAATATTTTGTGAATTCTTTTTCATCATATTGCTACTGCATGAGCGCATTTAATACATGAAAAATGGAGATTTTTTTTCGTATACGGATCAGCGATATTCTCCATATAATTTCATCTGTGGGTTTTTTCGAAACATAACAGAATTATATTTGTGCACAGATTTAAAATCTTGCAACCTCAGATGCATACACTCGTAATAAGATTTATGGGAGAATATTCATATAGAGGAATTGTTCTTATACATAACGAGCTTTTTAAAAATGACCATCTTTTGGTGGTCATAAATATTCAGTCTATGTTTTGTTTCCTTCGTTTATTGTGTCTTCCAGACTATTAGTATTTAAATGCATTTCAACATCTAATGCCCATGACAAATTTCTTCTAGAAATTTCAAGGGCTTCAAATTCAAGTTTTGTAAGGTTTGCTATTATAACAGTAAAGAAATATATAAAAACAATTATAAAGAGAAGTAAAATAATTATATAATTATATAAGCTTACTCGATAAATTTCTCAGCAACAGTAGTAGAGATATAATATGGAGTATGTAATATATATATATATATATATATATATACTTACTCGATAAAGGCGGCTTAGCCGGCCAACAAATGAAACAAGGCGGCTTTGCCGGCCAACACAGAGATAAGGCGGCTTAGCCGGCCAATAAATGAAACAAGGCGGCTTTGCCAGAAGAGAAAAGGCGGCTTTGCTGGAAGAGAAAAGGCGGCTTAGCCGGCAAATAAATGAAACAAGGTGGCTTTGCCGGCCAACAAAGAGATATGGCGGCTTAGCCAGCCAATATTGAATACTAAGCAAATAAACAAATGCGGATTGAAAAGATTTAGAAATGATTACCTTAATAGGGTAGAGACTCGTGCTGATAACGTGTTATAAAATAAAAGATGATTGATGGTATATAATTCCTTGATAATGAATTTGATAATTTTGATGAAAAGAGAATAAGGTGAGAGTAAGATATAAAGGAAGATAATAAGATGAGAGTAAGATATAAGGGAGTATAAGGGAGAGAATTCTATTATTTCTAAATCAATCAATATCACTTCTATCACCCTCTATTTATAGGTAATTGGAACAGTGTGAACAGAACAGTGTGAACGGAACAATGTGAATGGTCCAAAATGTGCGGCTACGAGTTGTCATCAGGTTGTCAGCCACAAGTTGTCATCGAGTTGTCGGCAACGAGTTGTCCAAGATGGTGGCTAGCAAAGTCTTACTTGTACTGTCCAAGATGGTAGTAAAGTCTTACATATTGTCAGCTACAATGAACATTCACTTGATTTATTCATAACAATTTTCCTACAATTTGCCATTAAAAAAGTTATATGCCACCACATATAAATAGCATTATTCATCTTAATTACTTTTTGATTTTGGATTATGGTCCCCCACATCCATGTACTATTTAGTTCGGTTCTACCTGTACATTTTTTTTTCTATCCTATACTTGTACTATATCAATCGGTTTGGTTGTATATCTGTACTAAATAAATTCGTTTAATCATGTCCTTCTGTCTAGCTCCCGTCAATATGACCTTTTACTAAAGCCACGTGGTGTGACAGGTGGCAAATTTATTATACGTGAGAATTTTTGGGTGGCCCCTAACATTCCTGTAGTACTATTTAGTTCGGTTCTTTATGTACCTATACTTTTTCTTGTTCATCGTATACTTGTATTATATCAATCGGTTCGGTTGTGTCCTTCTGTCAATCTAGCCGAACGATAGCTCTACTACCATCAACTAATACCAGGTGGCTTTACCACGTGAAATTTCATATAGGCTCCACTAATGGACAAAATAATTTTTGTTTAACCACAATTATGTAACTGAAAAAGTAATAAAAGTTTAATTAAAGTTAATTTTTTTTGTTAAAAAAACATGACGTGCCCCCAAAATCACCAAACCCTATTATTTAACCAAATCATTCATTGCTTTTCGCTACACTTTTTGCTTAAATAATAGGGTCGGTTTGATGATTTGGGGCACAAAATGTTTTCCTTCTTTTTTTGGAAAAAAAATTAACCTTAATTAAAATTTTATTATTTTTCAGTTTTAAATTATGTTTAAACAAAAATTATTTTATCGATTGGTGAGTCCCATATAAAATTCCAGGTGGTATTAGTTGACGATAGCAAAGCTACTGTTCGGCTGGATTGACAGAAGGACACTGATGTAAAACAAAATCAAGGGGTGCCTTTATTGATTGTAATTATCAATGATACATAGTAGAGAGAAAATCGGTAGAAACCGAGTGAGGGAGAGAGAGAGTCGGGGAAGAGAAAAATCCCCCTGGCTTTGATATTTTCTATATATATATAGTACAAGGCAATGAGATTATGTTGTCCGCGTGTCACATTATCATTGGTCACGGTCGGATTTCCTGTTGATGAGCCGGCAGATAAGGTAAAACGGGCCTCCAAGTATTGGGCCTCGTCCACGGTCCGGGTCCTTGACCCTCCCGTCTTTGGGCCTGTACATAGGGTTGGGCCTATTTATATCAAGAGCTCCC
>JAKUCV010006195.1:8433-27326 GCA_028386065.3 Turnera subulata
TATTATTGAGGACGAGTGGAGAGGAGAACAAGCAAATCAGTTTAGCCATTAAGGTCCTACCCTTACAAACAAAATAAGACTGCATGATAAACTTGTAAGTATGTACAATAGGATGTTTTATGCCCAAATAATTTCTAATACGATAATAATTTTAATTTCCTCCAATATTTTACTTTTATTCATTAAAGCTATTGATGTTTGGAATAAAAAAATATCATTGACATAGCCACCCTATCAAGTGTTTAATTTCCATATGTATGTACAAATCATTAATTAATATCATGCCTGAAAAATGAAATATAGCCAAGCTTGGAAATTAACTAGGGATCAACGAGGGTTTTAACTAGGGATGAACACGAGAGTTTTACATTTTTTAGGAGGGGACCATGTATAACAGCAAACTAGTATGATCTGCAGCAACTAATTTATTATTTACTACAATAATTTGATGGGAAAAAAAAAAGTTCAATTCCATCAGTCCCATATCATAACAACTGCAATAACTCCCACCCCGAGTAGTACAGCAACAAACTTGAAGAATGGGGTGTCAAAGTACAATTTAGCTTGGGGTTTGAATCCTTTGGCTATGAGATGGTTGATGGCAACATAGATAAAAACCCCGCACGCTAGTCCCATTGAGATGGCATAGATCCAATCAGCTACATGACCTTCAGCTGTGGCATCAATAGCAATACCTATCCCTACTCCAATGGGACTGGAAATAGCAAAGGCAAAAGAGTATGCCACGGTTAACAGAAATGGCCTCTTTGGCAGCATCCTGAGCAGTGCAATTCCCATGGCAATGGCTGCAAAGATTTTGTGTAAAGATATTGTCCAGAGATTCCTCCATGCATCTGCCTTGGTCGCTGGAAAATTACCAAAGAGATACCATTTGTAAGAAGTGCAAGGTAGCTAGCTAGCTAGGTATATACCTATAAGTGCTGAAAGTGCAATGAACCATCTATGTATATTTCATTGACTATCTAATATAAACTTGCAGCTAGTTCAAATTTGATATTTCAGTAGTGTTGATCAACCTCGAAATTTAATTTACAGATTTCCCGTCTCTCCTGAAATACTAAAACAGTGGAAGTTCATCTTCTTCTGACTAGTGTAACAATTCTCTACTTAATGGAAAATATATCTTTTGGAAGAGAAGTAGCTTAGGGAGTATCTACATAAACCTAAGTGATACCTCTAGCTAGATAGGAGCCTCTGATCAATCGTAGAACAAGCAGTGCAACATATATAATCAACCATTACTATAATGCGATGCAAGATATATAATCAAACCATTTACTGTAATGACAAATGGAAATTGTCTCCAAGCAACTTTATCTTATATATAACTCCAAATAAGTCATATATAAGATGGAAAGTAGGAAGAGAAAGTTATTGATCAATGATGGCTTATTAGTTACCTGAAACTCCAATAGCAATACCCTCAAAGACCGAATGAAAGCATAATGCAAGGATTAGTAGTATGGTGTCTCCAAGAGATGTAGTCTTCAAGAAGACTGGATTAAGATCGTCTTGCACCTCCTTATCACCCTCATGATCAGATCTCCCTGCTTCTTCCACCACCTCAACTCTAGCTTCTCTTTCACCACTCCGCGTAAGAAAGATCAGCACGCAATCCCCAAGCATGGTTAAAAGATACCCTGAAGAGGCGAGCATGAAGGCAAAAGGGTATGTCTTTGTAGTGAGACCGCCAAAGGTATCTGCTGCATCACTCAAGAAATGCATCAGAGATGTCCCCAAGAACACCCCACCGGCAAATTGGGTTCCCAAGAGAAGGAAATTCTCGTCCCATCTGTAGAAATATGGGGAGACACCACCAGCGAATGTGCTAACAAGTAGTATGATCAAACACCATATTTTCACCAAAATCAGGCCGTTTGAACGCAAATTCACATTTCGATCATCTTGGTTGCTTGCATCTTCATCATCACTACCTCCGTGTCCTTTGGTCAAGGAAGATTGAAAGATGAGCAGCAGAAGAAGAAGAATGAACAGAGAAGCTGACTTGAGGGTTTTGAGGGGAGAAATGAAAGCCATGAGAATATGGTTTGATCTGATTAAGTGTTTAGACGTTATACTATATATAATATAATATCATATCAGTGTCTTTCTCAGCTGGAGAAGGAGATGAGATTGAAACAAATATTAAAATACTGGCTACTCAGTCATGTCCTTACTCTTGCTCCTTTCCATAGTTTGTAGTACAGCTTTGACTTTGCAGATTGTTGTATTGTTGTACTACACAATCTAATTTCAGATGGTTCAGCGTTTATATTCTTTGTTTACAAGAATGAAGTTAGTCGTTTTGAATTCATTGCCTATTGTAATTAAGAATTATTACTCCATTATGTAAAAGTGAATAGTCATGAAAATTTTGTGCTTCAGAATTATTATGTTGCGCGCAGAGATAGATATGAGAGCTCCACTGCTAAAACTCGGAATTAGGAGGAACGTTGAGGCTCAGAACTGGGATAATTGAAGCCAACTGATAGTCACAGCTCATAGTTATAACTAGCCAAACCCAGAGGTCCACCCCACCAGTACCCAAGCCCAGTACAAAATCTTAAAATGAGAACCTGTACTTGGCTTTATGGTTCCACTGGGTGTTAGTAATGAATGATTAAAAAATAATAGTACCTATCTATAATTGAAGCATATTGCATTGATATTATCTATAAGTTGACTAACCGACATGATCATGCTTATGCAGGAAGTGACAATACCTATCTATGATTGTGTATCCAATGCCAGAATTAGGAATTATTAAGCCCTACACCTAGTTCCCCCAAAACACAAGAAAACAGATAAAGAACAAATGGTCCCTTCGTATTCCATTATAAAATAACTTGAGAGCAAACAAATTCCAAATCCATCTTGAGAACATGCTTTGGAGCCTCAGTTGACGAAACTGATAAAGATAAAGAATTTAAAGTTCTTCCACAGACCCTAATTTACTTAACAAAAAATACAAGTTCAAAGTTGGACAATGTTTTTCATCAAAAACAAAAAAAATAAAGTTAAACAAGGTTTAGAGGAATTCACTTGATTTCCCCCTTCTTTCTTATGAATTCACTTGATTTTCGAAGGTACTATTCGAATTTCTGATTGGCAGCATCTTGATTTAGAAATGTGGAAAAGCAAAGGATTCACTCTCTCTGATCCAGCACAGGTTAGATGGACGCAAATCCTACTAGATTATATCTACAGACATGTAGCATAACCCCCTTTTCCCCCAAAACTCAGGAGAGGAGCAGTAGTATGTTGATGTCTCTACAAAATATCATATACTTTGGACAGTCGCTAAAAATTACTCTATAGACTCTATTATAGGGAGATGTTAAGGTGAAATTCGAAAACCTTACAACCAAAATAACCACTGGATTTGCCGATACGTTGTATGTGAATCTAAAAATGTGCTGGAACAATTGATTCACACTCCCCGATCCAGCAAAGGTTACATGAACACAAAGCCTAGTAGATTATTTACAGAGGTGGAGCAGAATAATTTCCTTTTCTCTCGAGTCAAGGAAGGAGAGGTGTATATGTCAATGTCTCCTACACAGACATCATCTAGGTGGACAGTCACTAAACAATGTCTGAATCATCTGATTCACTCTCTCTGCCTTCCGGCCAACCTGAACCCATCTGAAATTTACACACAGGACATGTGCCTTGTTGCCGCAGCCATGGATCGATGCAGTTGGTATGAAACTGCATTGCAAAAGAGAAAGCCATAATGAGTTTATAGTTAAGTAAAGATGGCATCATCAATACTTGATAGTATAACACTATCTGCAGCCTCGAACCATATGGAAACGATACTAAAAGCCAGTTCAGTCATAGAATGCGAATGCAGGGAGCAAGCATAAAAAAGTATAAGCATTGTTAAATGTGTCACTTCTACTCAAATGTATTCATTCTGAGAGGAATGAAGTTTAAGAGAATGTTATGCTACAGAATTCCGTTGCCCGAGAGCCAAACAATGAACCAAAAGGAGAAATAGGTGAAGAATTAAATGAAAGTAGATAGCTGGCAGCAGAAATAGAAGCAGAGAATGAAACCTGATGCAAGCACGGCAAGCTACGAAGAAGTTCCCCTCTGTTAACCTGCTCCAAGCAAATTGTGCATGTCAATTCATCATCAGAAGCTTTCGTGCTCCCTTCTGAACTTTTTGATTCGAGAATTCTCTGCTTTGACCATAGCAAGCGATATATGAGCATCACCAGAAAACAGTGATACAAGACATTGGACAAAACTCCTAGTAGAAGATCATAGGGACAATACCTCAGTCGTAACTGAAGAAGATGATGATTGTTGCAAAGATGCATTGGAACTGTCAATAGCAGGAGAAATCAAGTCAATCATTGTGAGGAGTCGGTAAGACATACTAAAGAACAGCATTCCAACTTACTTCTCTATGCTAGGGACCTTATACTTATGTACAGGTAATGCGTTGATCTCTTCCTCGCTCATTGAGGGGATTGTAGAAGTATTACCAGAGTCCAGTGCTCTAAGAGTATCATAATCTGCAACAGATAAAAAGACAATCTTCAGTACAACTGGCTTTAACGTCCATTAAAATCAGGATCCAATACTGGTTTCATCTGAAATACTAAATCTATTGTGAACTAACATGAATTCCACTGCTTGGGGAGCAACATTTCCTACAAATTTTCCTACAAAATATCATACCTAGGTCATCAAATTCACGGTCAAGAAGAGCAAGCTGGAGCCTTAATCCTTGTAACCGTCCTCTGGTCGCTAAAGCTATGGATGGTGGCATATGCAAACGCAATTCAGTGTGACCTAGCAAACCACTGGCAGCAGCAGCATGAGCTCTTGCCTGAGCTTGCAGCTGTTGACAAGTGGCGTACATCCTCAAGCTAGTGGCCATCAAAAAGACGCCCACAACTAGCCAAAGCTGCAAGCATAAATGGACAATATTTTATGGTATGAATTATAGGAAGACCGTTAAGGACAATTAGATGATCAATCAGAGCATACCAGGAAGTTTGGTGACATCTGGTGAGAATTTAAGATCATAAACAGCAAAAGAACTGCTGAACAAACAGGTCATAAGATTGGTTAAAAATGCACATCAGAAAGCTGCTAAACAATTGTCAGAAAATATAAAGAGGCGGAAACATTACCCGTGACAAGAAAAGCCAGTGAATTGGAATTAACTGGGCGAGCAGCATGAATGCGCTGATACAAGATAAAGAAAGCCAGACAAGTCAGGTCTCCTTGGATGCTTTAAATATTAAATCTCACTTGGATAAATGTATCGAAAAACACAAAACCAAGCAGACAAAAAACCAAAACATACCACGGCAGGTCGTTCAGTAATGAATCCTGGAAATCCACTTTCAATATCTCCTCTTGAACCTCGAAACACAAAACTCATGATTCAGCAGAAGCTTCACGAACTAGCTTGTCTAGAAAGTGACAGATAGTCAGATGCTGAAACAGGCTTCGAAAGTGCGCAGAATGCACTGTCTTTGGGACCTTAAAACCTGGAATATTCCAAAAGTTGTAAAGACATTATTGCAGGAACTCAACATGGCTTAAATTTTTCACTAGTCACTGTGACTCTCAATATGTTTCAGAACACAGAAAGGAACCTACAAATCTCCAATAAGATGAACACAGTGACATAAAAGGATGCCGGAAACAACAGTTCCTGACACCTTTCTCGGCATAACAAAGGATGTTTGGAGTTAAATCTTCAGAGAATTTAGTCAGCTTTTGGAATCGGACTCACTAATTTCAAATTGCTTGCACAAGTGGTACTAGTGAGTCGTCTTCCGTAAAATTTTCTTGCTTCAACCACACTGTTTTGAGTAGTTAAAAATGCATATGGAAATAATGGACTAGTTCACTAAAAAACTGAATTCAGAGATCACAGGCCGATGTTAACTGTTCAATATCTGCCAAATCCTAAGGGATGTTGCTCCCTTTGCATCATCTTCTAACTATCACAAGAACAACAATGTTTTCTCCAGATTCTGATGCTTGATAAAGCATCGTTGGCGGAATGCAAGTGGCTCATATGTTGGGGGTTTTATGTAAGTTGATACAATGAACCCAGAGAATCTATATCTGAACAAATCCTAATCAGCAAAACAGTCTTACAGAATCACGAGGTCCAAAGCATGATCCACAAAACAGTTGAGCAATCAAATACTGGGTGAAGAAAGCAACTCTTTTGAGAGACAAGCAGAAGCTCCTTTAGGACACTGAGTCATGCCATACATAAATATCAGGGGAAGATTGTGGATATCCCGTTATATACCTGCCACTGAAACTGCTACTAATACTGATACACAAATTACCCAGAACAATGGTAACAGCGACCCTTGAGTTGGTTAATTAATCACTTAGTACATTCCTCATCCGAAACCAAAACACAGACATCCAGAGACGAAATATGCAAAAAAAAAAAAAAGAGCTTTATTTGAACATCAAGAACAGGGTTTATTGAGGAATTCCCATGGGCCATGAAAACCCAAGTAACATAATCTCCTTTAATTAATAGGAAAGTTTAATGTACAAAAAGAGTAACTTTCACTCCACAACAGGAACCAAAGGACACAACTTTGTCGGGGATCGAACAGAAAGAGTGAAATGCAGGAAGAATAGAGAGAGAGAGGGAGAATTGGGAAATCAGAGAACTAACTTGGAGGGAGAAATTTGTGCACTGCACTCTGCAGGGATAATATAAGAGGAGATCTTGTGTTTTTTTTTTTTGTTTTTGAGGAAAGAAGAAGAGAGTGAAGAAGAGAGTAGTAGTGGATGGATGGACAGACAGATCTCTTGTTTGTTTGTTGCCAATTTGCGTTTGGTGTTGGTTGGCATTGCCCTTATTAACTTCCTATCCTGCCCTATCCTGCCCCGAGAAAGAAATGCAATGTCGTTAACTTTAAAGATTTTTCTTTTTTATATATACTACTGTATTTGATTTTTCGGGGTGGTGGTGGAGGTGGGCTGGTGGTGTGTGTTAATTTCTAGATGACTCTAGAGGCTGACACGTCAACCTTAATTTAAGTTAGGGAAACCCTGCCAGTGCCACGTCTGATTAGCTTTTGGTGTCGGTAGTACTACTGGTGGCCATACTTTTTGATGCACAGTCAGCCTCCATCATCCTCATCATCACCCATCAAAATTTAGATCAGACTATTATATCATGAGGTTCGGTCTCGTTCATCCAAATTGAAAATAATATATATATATATAATAAAAGTTCACAGTTTGTAATTGAATTTTATTATAATATGATCTGGGATTAGCTTGCTTCAGTCAATGGTATCACTGCTGGAGCTGGTATTCTTCTTCGATTGCATGGGATTTGATCAAACACGGCAGACCAATGCACCTGCCTGCCTGCCTACCCACCCACCTACTTACCTGGACTTGATTAAAGAAAAGCTGCAATACTTGACTATATATATATACATATATGGTTTTTACAAGATCAGTTTCGGAGTAGAAAGGGGAAGTTGTCGAAAAAACAAGTGCCTGCTATGCTATCTTTTCTTTGTCCTTTTGAACTCAAAGTGCTTGTTTTATCTTTCACTAACAATAATTTGGATTTATTTCAAGGATGCCCAATTGAACAAAGATTCTAAATTTCATATTTTGTCTTTCACAAAGTTGGAGACCCTTTTATTCTTCCATTTTGTCTTAGTGAAGCTCATTTTTTTCTGACTTGAGTTCTCATAAATCCAATGGTTTGAGTTGACCTATAAGATTTTGTCCATGCCCATAGATGTGATAAGCCCAAACCAAAAGCTTGATTGCAGTCGTTTCTTTGTGTTGGGTGTTCAAGTATGAGTAATTGTCCTACATCGGATAGAAAGCGACCAAGTGAGTAAAATATAAGTGGAATGGACCCATGTACTTAATGCCTTAAGGTTTTTGGTTACTTTGTGGTGTCCAAGCCCACGAATGTGGATCTCACTTGGGCCTCGTTCGTTTTCTCTCCGATTTGTGAGCTACTTCCGGCGCTTTACTCGCCAACAGGTGGTAGCGGAGCCGATGGTTCGGCTGTGATCGATATTGATATGCGACATGGTTTGCCCCGTGATTGCTGCCCCTACGTGGAGCGAGCTCGAGACTCCAGTTTCAGGCCCAGGTGTGGAGTTGTAAGGCGTGACTCTTGAAAACCTAAGAGAATGGCAGGCGCGTGCTCCTTTGAACACGGGCTTGGTGTTGTGGAGCGGGCTCTTGAGGATGTCGCAGAAGATGCTTCCGTTGTAGGGGGAGTATGCCTAAGCCCGATGTGGAAGAAACTCACACTTGAGGGGGGAGATTGTTGGGTGTTCAAGTATGAGTAATTGTCCCACATCGGATACAAAGAGACCAAGTGAGTAAAATATAAGTGAAATGGACCTATGTACCCAATACCTTAAGGTTTTGGGTTACTTTGTGGTGTCGAAGCCCACGTTTGTGGATCTCACTTGGGCCTTGCTTATTTTTCCCCGATTTGCGGACTACTCCCAGCACTTTACTTGCTAACATTTTGACCCCAAAAACAAAGATTAGAAAGGGTTGGGTTGTCGTCCCCCTTTTATACCAGCCATATAGTTGCAAACTGACATTTCTTTTTTCCCACAAAATAGAGTGAAATCGGTGGTCAAGGCAAACGGCATTCGGCTCTTTTTGTCTTTGTTTGGTTTATAGTACTTTATAGTTAGGTGGTGAGAAAGGACAGAAATCTCTGTTCAAGTGCGTTTGCCTCGTGGTACATGTCCCAGGCGCGCTGGGACAAAGCAATTTTTGGGACCGTTTGGCTCTTGGGGCAGCACTAAATTGATGGACACGAGTCCTAAACTAGTGGAACAAATTGGAAAAAATTTGTCCACAGCAAAAGCTGCGGCAAGAACATGTCCTTGTGGACAACACTGTTTCACTGTCCATTCTAACCTCGCCCAAAATCTTTAAACCCATCTTTACCCTTAAAACAAAACCTTATTTTTCTCCTATTCTCTTCTCATTCTCATCACGCAGCCACCCTCTCCCCCCTCTCTCTCTCTCTCACACACACACCCAACCAAAAGCTCCTCACCATTTTTAATCTCTTCCCATGAGCTCACCACTGCAGTCTTTCTCCGGCCATCATATCCTCCACTCTTTTCGGCCGTCACTCTCTCATTTTTTTCTCGCCTCTTTCCTCGTTTTCTTATTGTTTTTTTGTTCGCGTTTGAGAGCCTCCACCCTCCTCGCTATTGTTTCCGGCGACAACAGCCACCAAGGGTCATTGGCAGAGGCGATTTAAACATAAAGGAAGAAAGTAGGTGCGAATCTAAGGTTGGATTAGGCGATTCAAACTGTTGATTTCGAGTTTGCTATTTGAATTTTCTGTGGATTGGAATTTAGGGTTCATCCTAGGCCGAATTGGGAATTTTTCAATCTTGAGTTGTAATCCTCAAATTGTTCGAGGAGAAACATTTATTGAGTATTGTTCGATGGCTGAGAATGACTAATTCGAATTTATTTGGCTAAATCTGATGAATTGGAATTTTAGGGTTCATCAAGGTATTACAGTTGGGATATTTTATAAATTTCAATTCTAAACCTGAATGACCGAGGGAAAATAATTATAGGATACAGGGATTAACCATTTTTTTAATAACCGCATATTAACCATTTACTTTTTTGCCGATATATTAGCCATTTATATGAATTTAATTTATACTCATAATTTTGAATTAAAACAAGGTTAAACCGATATGTGAAACTATATTATTTTAGACTAATTTTACCATCATATTTTCAAAATAAAAATTATTATTCATAATACAATTTAGAAGCGGAAATATATTTTAAAATTTATCTATTGAATATGTATTATTTATAATCATTAATATTGAATAATTACTCCATGTTAGCGAAACAGAAACATCATCAAAGTATTTATTTGTATATACACCGTGATTTATATATTACATGCTATTTTCCAAATAATTAAAACAAATTTTATAGTATAAGGGTAATATTGACATTTATTACATTTAGTCCACTCCAGTTCCCAGTTAACCAAACATAATTTAGGACAACAGTCCTACTCAATGTACAACATACCAAACGTAATTAAGGACAGCACAGTTGTCCAGTCCAGTTCAGTCCAATCCAGTCCCGTCTTGTCCAGTCCCGTCCCGTCTCAACTACCAAACGGAGCCTTTGTTTACTGTAAGCGCTGAAATTTTGGTGGACAATCCAGCTGGGCCAGTATTGTAGTATTAAATTACTTTGGCCGGCCCAATGTTTTGCATGCACCAGCTGGATCTAAACTCGCTCTCTAGAAGGGGGCTACTACTTACTAGTAATTTATTTAGCCATGCTCCCTCCCTATTGCGCGATCTTGTTGTATTACTAGTATTATGGACAGACGACCCTTCCCCTGTACTGTATCATCATCATCATCATCAACAACAAGTATGATATGAATATTCTTTTGACTCACAAAATAAAATTCTTCTCCATAAAAAAAAAAAAAAAAACAACAACAACAGCAATAGAATTGTATTGCCATGATAAAGTGATGGCATCTTTAAGGGGTGTAATCATTTACTTGGCTGCCAGCTGGAGTCTGCGTGGAATTATGTTGCATTTAGCGTGGCCTTGATCTTTCAAAAGTCGTAGTAGATCTTCTTTTTTGTCTCACAAAGATTATTATAATAAATTAGCAGCAATAAGCAGCTATAATTCCATTCTACTGGTAAATCTGTGTTTGGCTATTCTTGGACCTCTCATCTTGGATATTATAACAACCCAATGGCCAACGCAATACTGTCACACATCATGTACACCCAGATATTTTACTAAAGCTGATGTGGAACTGGAAGGAAATGTACCTGTAGACTGCAAATTTGCTGCTCCATTGTTTACGTTTTTGGTCTTGTGGGTTAAACAAGCGTTTAACTCTACAGAAGAAAGAACAAAGATCATACAGAGTTTATATGTGCTGGAGCAGGAGGATGGACGTAGATAGATACATTATTTTGTGCATATATATGTACTGAAATGAAATGAATACATAATCTTAAAAAAAAATCTGAAGACTGCCCAACCCTGCGCCTCAAAATGTGGAATCAAATACACCGACTCACTGACTGATAAAGACATCTCCACAACCAAAGATTGAACATTCCATATTTAATGAAATCCAGCAGTTTTCATGCCCTGCAAGCTATCGCCATGTGAAATTCAGCATCCATCGGAAAATCAATCAATCAATCATCAAGGTCTTCTCTATTGATTCCGACATCTAACAGAAGTTACCACTACAATGTTAGGCTGTTGACATCAACATTTCAGCCACAGGGGCAGGGATTAATAATGTAAGAGTTAGGCTTGGACTATACTATATTATCATCATCATCGCAAGTATCAATGAGGCCTCAAATTTTGGCCTCAAACAACGAAGATTAAAAGAAAGGCCAAAATAGAACAGCACGGCAGATATATGCCCTGGTGCTGCATGTCGACATTGCCCAATTAAGTAGGTATGGGTATGACGCACACTTCTGTCCTGCAAACCATCACTACCATCTTCTCATTTCTGCACCTTGACCTCTGTATTCTATCTTGGGACCAGATACTGTCATCTACCTTACAAGATTTTGTTCACAGGGATCATCAGACACAAGACAAAAGACCTCAAAGCAGGTAAATAAACTCACGACAGATAGTTCAAATCAAATAAGTATTCCAAAACAAAAACTTCAACCATCACCATCACCAAGTAAGTGATTTGCCAGACACAGAAAGCAACAGACATCAGTCTTCAGGTGGAGCAGAAAGATGCCAGATAAAGAATTAAATTAATACAAGGAAGCTTACAGAGATATCATCCCGAAGGGGACTGACTATTTGTAGAACTAAAAGAATATTTGCTTTGCCCTCTACTACTTTGCACATTTTCCTAAAGCTCAACCAAGCTCCCACATTGTTCCAATTTAGGCCTTGATCAAAACACAATAAAATCCAAATCTCCAAATCCAAACTAAGATTATCTTGCCTCCTTTCCTCCCTTATAGTTGCTATATATACAAACATTACTCTTAGAATGAAAAAGAAAAAACATCTTGGAAAAAAGAAGCATCACCATCTATCAGCAGACCCATTCTCAACTTCCAAATCAAACCCTCTTCTCCTCCTACTACTCCTCAGAAACCTACCAAACCCATTACTGGATTGGCTCCAACTCCTGCTCATCACCGACGACCCGTAGTGCGACGAAGATGATTCAGACCCCAAATCCGAATCCGAATTACCACCATCATCATTATTATTATTATTAGTAATAGTATTAGTAGTAGAACTACCCATCCTCCTCACAAACGACACCAACCCACGAAACACCCTCCCCAATCCTCCACCGCCGCCGCTGCCACCACCACTACCACCACTAACACTCTCCCTTCTCCTTCTCCTGCTCACCCACGAAACCCTCCTCACTACCCCACCCCCGTTGCCACTTCCACCGCTACCGAACCCACCTCCATCTACCTCCGTGAACACGCCGGGAACCGGAAGCTCCCTTTCCCTCTCTGCCCCACCCCGAAACCGCCCTACCGCAAACCCTCCTCCCGGCAGCCTCCATATTGTCAGCCCAACAATCTCCTCCTCCGGAGCTCCCGAACTACTCTCGTTATTCCCTTCACTTCCTTCCTGGTCGGCGGCCGGCAGCTCGTGCCGGCACACCGGGCAGGAGTTCCTGATGGCCAGCCACGGGAGGATACAGTCGGGATGATAGATATGCTTGCACGGCATCTCCCGGGCCTCCCCTCCCAGCTCGAACTCCTCCGTGCAGACCGCGCAGTGCGCCTCCGCGTCCACGTGGGTCTCGGAGATCTTCAGCGCGGGCATTGACTCGACGGCCGCCTTGGAGGCGGGCGGGTTGCCGGGTCGGGTGAGGGTGTTGAGCTCGATCTGGGTGAGCTGGTCGAGGAGGCGGTCGAAGCCGGAGCCCATGAGGAACTCGGACATGGTGGCGGGTACGGGTCGGAGGCCCGACCCGGAGCCGTCGTCGTAGTAGAACTCGTAGTTGCCGGGGGTGGTTGGTGAAGCTTCGGCGGTGTTGTCGGGGGTGGCGTTGGTGCTGGTGCCGCGGAGGACGACGACGGGGTTGAAGGGGGAGCGGTCGGCTGCGTGGCGGCGGGCGCGGCGGAAGCGGAAAGTGGGGATGCGGCTGGGGGGCCGGTCGGGGACAGAAGAGGTGGGGGGGTTGGAGTGGATCTGCTCGATGAAACCGCCGTTGCAGTGAGGGCAAGTGAGGGTTGATTGGTTGTGGGTGTGGTCGTCGTCGTCGTCGGGGGAGGAAAGGGCGACGAAGCGAGTGCATCTGTAACACCAATACGAGGACGACGTGGCAGGCGAGGAGGCGGAGGAGGAGGACATGACTTTTTTAAAAGTAAAAGGAACACACAGAGGTGGGTGATGAAGAGAAGAGAAGAGAAGGAACTAACCCCCAGTTCAGATCCGGAGACGAACCAGAAGAAGAGAAAGAAGATTAACGGAGATAGAGGAGACAAGAAGAGAAGAGAAAGATAACACTTTTTTAAAAAAAAAAAAATCAAAAGAATAAAAGGGGAAAGAAATTATAGAGAGAGATGGGAAAGAAGAGAAATGATAGAGTCGGGTTTATAAGAGGCACGCGTGGCGTGGCGTGGATGAGAGATAAGCGGCGAAACACTGTGTTTTGAATACGAATTGGAGCGTGTGGGGTAGACGCGCTTTTTTGGAGTTTATAATTAATATAATTATAAGGGGTTTGAGTTTATGTTTATTACATCTACTTACTTACTTACTAGTTCTTCCTTGTTATTATTATTACAGGAGGAAAGGAACGAAAGAAAGGACACTATTTTTATGGAGTCAAGTGGGACAAAGAGGCGCGTACTTGGGGATGGGATGGGATTGGATGGGAGGGGACTACTACTACTGCTACTGATGCCTACTGGGTTGGGGTTGGGTTTGTTTAACTTTGTTTTGACCGACTGCAGAATTTCTATTCAGGAGAACGAACGCACATTTTGAAAATTCTTTCTTCCTTCCTTTCTTCTAGTCCCTTTTAACATTTGTTTTCTTTTTTAATTAACAAAAACAACAACAAAGCAAATATGTGGAAATAGTCGACGACCCCGACCATTGTATTGTAGCTTCCCCAAGAAAAAAAAAAACAAAAAAGAAAAGAAAAACCTTGCTGCTAGGAAGATTCTTGTTAGTGTAAAATTTAAAAGAAATTTAATTGAAAGGGATGGGTTTGTGGGGGTGTCTTGGTGTGGTGTGTGGCGTGGAATGGGTCCCTTCTCATCCCCCTGTTCAACAATCTTGTCCAAAACCATGGACTTGACCAAAACTTGTTGGCAACTCCCTCCCCCATAATATATATATTAAAGAAGAAAAACAAAAACAAACCATGTTGTGATCCCCGTTTATTTATTAACCAAAAAGGTCAGCGGGAGACCATACCAATTACCACCACACCACACAAAAGATGAAAAACCATCCATCAACTGATACTACAGAAGGGAAATTAAATGAGATGAAACAAAAAAAAAAAACATGAAGAATATCTTTGTATTTCACTCCCATCCTTTCAATAACTGTTTGTTTGTTTGTTTGCTTGTTTTCTACACATGGTATCCATAATATTCATTCTTTACTGATATGGCCCAAAATATTACTGGACTCGACAAACCCTCGAGCCGATAATCCGGACTACGTGATGGACCATAAAACCAAACAACCAGAGGAGCCCATACTAACCAAGGTGTTCTCCGGGAAGCTCCAAGATGGTCCCCCGAGGAAGCTACACAATGGTCCCAGGACCCAAACCGGAAGCCAACCTGAGGCAGCCTGTGCTAGCTCAGAGGACACTCCCCTCGACATCCCCAAGGAAGCTCTACGACAACCCAAGGATCCCGACGGGAACCACGTGACATTTGACTTCTCAAGCAAGTCAAGTCAAGACTAAGAAGTTAGGAATCACCTCCTTAAAACATGGAGCAATTCACGGAAAAACAGGGCCACCAAAACAGTGTATTTGGCTCTATAAATAGAGAGTCCTCATTTTATGTACAGATGACAAATTAGAGGGAATAATACAATTTCTATTTTCACTCTATATTTTTCCATATCATTTACATTAATGTTTTTTTTTGTATAACTTTAAGATAGATGCTTTGATTGATGGAAGAAAGAAAGGAGAGCAAAAGCAATTGATGTTAGTAATATGGTGTGGTTATTGGGTGACAGATCAAAAGCAGGAGAGGACAATATTGTGCGGCCAATAATTACTTGCTTTGTCTCTCCTCTTTTGCTTCTTCATTTTACAAATTACTACTACTAGAAGAATTGGAGGGGCAAAGGTGCCTATGTTTCAGGTGAGGTGCACGCCTTCCATTCTATTCTAAAAGGTCATCATGATTGAGTGAGTGTGAGTGTGTGTGTGTTTGCGCTAGTACTTCTTACTGATACGGGCCGGGAACTAGACTAAGGGGAGGGGACTATTCTTTTCGCGACAGGGACGATTCTTTTCGCGACAGTGACACACACATAATAAGTACTAACATGGAACAAAGAAACAGGGCAGAATTTTTGAGCTTTCCTGCTCTCTTTCTTTCCCTGACGAGTTGACCAAAATTCGGATATTTTGGCGCATGCATATATGACTTGGGGTTGGGAGAGATCGAGATCACGATAAAAATGGAATAAATACCCCCAGCGTACTCATATATTATTTGTCAATAACAAGAAAAAGACTTCAAGAAGAATAAATTAAAAGAAGGGAGATGCTCTATGTTGTTGTAAGCCTTTCCTTCCTGCTGGTGCGGTGCCCCATTTCTGTCTTTGGGTAAATGGATGAATTCATGGCATCCTTTTCCCCCTAACCTAACCTAACCTAACCTAACTACTACTTCTTCTCCCTTTTGTTTCGTTTTCTGTTCTTGACCTTAAGAAACCTCACACAAGAGGCTGTAGTGTACTATTAATTGGGGGCTCAATAGTGACAAGTTTTATCTCGTAATGGCACTCATAAATTGCAATAGACTATTTGCCACATTATACTAATACCAAGTTAAAAGTTTAAAATTTGATAACCACAATAATATATACAAATAATTACTTACTGTGCGAATTAATATTGATCCCAGGAGGACCACAACACAACAACGCGTTATTGTCATTATCCATTTGAGATAAAAATTGATCCTACAAAATACATTACATACATGATTAATGACCGTCTGCATGGCTTTTTGTTGTTGTTGTTGTTGGGGTTAGGTTAGGTGTGAAATTGAGATGTCCACTTCATAGTTCACACGTACGAGACGAGAACCCAGCAGGAGGAAAAGGAATGGATATCTTTCTTCCAAGTTTCAATTCAACACGCGTATGCGTTGAACATTAACATTCCAAGTTGGAATGGAAGATCAAACAAAATTGACTCCTTCTTTTTGTTCCTTTTTTTCTTTTCCTTTTTTTTTTTCTTTCTTCAAACCATGAGGTGCAAGCAAGCGCCAGCAAGTGCAACACAATTTTATTATTATTTTTTTTTATCACCTGACTGAATGGAACATAACATATTTGGTGGAGAATAATTTTTAGTAGGCATTTTTTTTTCTTCCTTTTCCTTTTTGTTTTTTTTTTTTGGGTATTCTCATTCCAATGCCAAAAAAAAAGAAGAAAAAAGCCCGGTTCCCCCCTAGGCCCAGTTATGAACGGACCTTCCTACTAAGAAGCGGCAAAGCCCATCCACAATGGGTTTTAGAGTTTCTGTTCCTACGGATAAAATTGATGCCTACATACATCCACACGTATGTAATGTATCTATATCTACGGATTGTCAGTCAATTGTTGTCGTTCCTAAAACAAATATAACACGTGAATGAAATTATGAAGCTGTCTTGTCTAAAATTCTGCACCCAGAGATTACTCCAACCCAATGCAAACCCAGCCCACCAACCCACCTTTGATTGAATCCATGAATCGGGGGAGACCTTATTATGCCATTGTTCCAAAACACTTGTGCAACATTATGGTTCTATAAGGATTCTCTATATTTACCCAACTTCAGTTTCACTGTATTGGCCCATCTTTTGTTATGTTATACTACTACTCAATGTTGAGTGGCTCTATTCTATTTCTAGGTCGAATAAATAAATAAATACAACGGCCAGCTATTAGTGCCAATATATACAGCGCTGCTGATTTCATTAAAGATTGGTACCTAATATGGCCCTTTTGGTACGTGGTAATAGGAAGGCCACCAATACTAGCGGGTTGCTCTACAGTTTAGGCGGATATTTAATTCACTCAATTTAGTCAAATATTAGTAGCACATCATACACACGGTGATGAAAACCAGCCATGATCTAACATAAACCCATGATCAAACTTAGTTTAGTCAATTCTTAACACGTACATAACATACAAAAGAATTGCTCTATCTACAACCTGATAATATTAATCTTAAACACAACACACATAAATAAACTCACGATCAGGAATCCAACCAAACATACCAAGCTAGCTACACCTACACACACACACATATATATATATATATATATATATATATATGTTATATAATTCTCTGCATATATACTCTTTATATACTTTCTCCATTTAAGTTTCGAGAGTTTCCCGTGAGTAGTGTGACAAGCGCCAAATATCTCAGGGACAAAGCGATAATTAATTCGTACGCCATTGCCTACCTCTGAATTGTAGAATTACTAACTACGCGCATCACACTAATAGCCATGGCACAAGTTGCTGCATTAAGATTTTTCTTCCCAGGAACATTAACAATTCAAGTACTACGTCTACGTGGATATATAGACCCACTTGCTTATGGTCGAAAAAGATCACCAGCATTTAGGGGGATGGGGACAAATAAGCAGGCGACAACTTTGGAGGATGAATTGGAATAATGAAGATACATATGCTTTTGGTACTTCGATAAAAAAGTATAAAACCTTCAAGGTTTTGATGTGAACTAACTAATTCAGCAAAAATGTGACCATTTCTTCTAGGTCTTAGAAGTGAAAAATAATGCGTATTCGGCTTCTAAAGTACTTAGACATGTCCAGTCCACTATCCTACCGACAATTAATTAAGTATTGGGTTTATTATGGTCAAAGATATTATATTCACTCGGTAAACTTCATCAGTCATAGTAACTCATAACAGATCGCTCATTATGATGGCAATAGTATACCTCCTTTTTGAATAGAATTATGAATGGTCTTAATTGACGGCATTAGAGAGATGGAATCCCATTAATTACATTTACACCAAATGAGCTCTTACTTACAGGAAACAGAAAAAGCTCCTTTCTTTTCTCATCAGTTACTAGCAGTTAGCACGCAAAACTGGTAGTGGAAGCAGAAAAATATGGCGACAAATAGAGAGGAAAAGATAGATAAAAAGAAAAAGAAAAGAAAACAATACTAGTAGTACAGGATAAATACGAACAAAAGAGTGACGCCAACGAGAAAATTAAGCAATTTTGTAACTAAACTTGGCTCCACTTTATCCTCCAAGAGAGGAAGAAAAGAGAGAGAGGAAAAAGCTTTAAACCTACCTGTTGTAGTAGTAGTTGTAGTACTTTGCAACTCCTTTTTTTAACAAGGGAGAAGAGGAGAGAAGCTGAGAAAGAGAAAGAGGAGAGGAGAGCGAATCTAAGAGAGGTGACGTGTCAGTAGTAATGGATTACTCTTTTTAGAACAAGAGAAAAACAAACATCATTATCTTCTTTCTCTTACATGACATGACACCATTCTCTCTACTACGCACAAACAACATCAGTCGGTTATCACTTGGTCAATTACCCCCCTTTTTTTAAGGACAAACAGTATTTAATA